>JASEVX010000003.1:80588348-80645480 GCA_031761405.1 Serripes groenlandicus
ATAATTCCATAACGTTTTTTAGTACTTCATAATATTCCTGTATAAGTATGTGATTTACAGAGCTCTTGATACTATGAGTATTTCAAACTCCAAACCCAAACCCTATGTTTTATGTACTCAAAAGAATTGTCTCAGTGATACTTTTCTTCTGAGTATTCACAACATAGGGTTTGGTTTAGTCATAAGAGAGATATTTATTGGAAAATACCATTTTATACTCCTCCATATCTAATCCTCTGATGGTATCTAATGATAAATCAGGTGAGCGATAGAGGACCAACATTGTCCTCTTTTTGTGTGTGAAATGTCAAAGCTCACAGTCACCCATGTACTGTTATTGCTTTGGTTCTCTTTCTGTCTGTAACAAAGTGTGTCCATTATATAACTTTTGAACCGCATGAAAGATTTTGAATTAACTCGCCAAAAGAAATAAAAATCATATTGAGACAAGTGCATGGTTCTACCATCTCAGTTGACGGTCATTGTCACACTAAGAGATCAAATGTCACGTGAGTGTATTCCGTACTCGCTAAATAATACATCATATATATTGAATCACTTGAAGGATTTTGAAACAACTTGCCACAATTATTCACCATATTGAGGCGATGTGTAGAGCTCATATTTCAGTCAGCTCCGTTTAAGTTCAAGACTACACTAACATATCCATAGTATGTATTGCCTGTATTTCCTGTCCGCTCCAAACTTGATATAACTCGCTACAAATGTTCAACATATCGAGACGTATATTTCAGCTAGCTCATTGGAATGTCAATGTCACACTTAGAGGTCAAAGGTCATATTACTTTATTTCGTGTCCGTTCACTGCCATGGGGGAGAAAAGTTTTTGTTTGAAGAAAAAACAAAAAAAAACCATATATTTATTGACTAGTTTCAATCCAATAGATTCTTTTTTATTAACCTTTAAAAGTTCATGTGTAGTTTTATTTATTTACCTTTAAGAGTTCATGTGAAGTTTTGTTTATTTACCTTTAAGAGTTCATGTTTAGTTTTGTTTATTTACCTGTAGATATGGTTCTGTTCTAGCTGAACCGAAGGGTTATGAGATTTCCCAGACATTGTACGAAGAAGCTCACATTCTAGGTGTGTCTACATACTGGATAGGTAAGTTTTTTTTTATAAACTTCCTCAGTGCTTACAATCTCATCAGCGATCTCTATATATAAAACATCCGAGGCTATTAAATACAGCTGTTGTAGAGAGAGGATGATGCAACATCCTGCCGAGGCAATTAAATACAGCTGTTGTAGAGAGGGGATGATGCAACATCCTGCCAAGGCAACTTAATACAGCTGTTGTAGAGAGGGGATGATGCAACATCCTGCAGAGGCAATTAAATACAGCTGTTGTAGAGAGGGGATGATGCAACATCCTGCCGAGGCAACTTAATACAGCTGTTGTAGAGAGAGGATGATGCAACATACTGCCGAGGCAATTCAATACAGCTGTTGTAGAGAGGGGATGATGCAACATCCTGCCGAGGCAACTTAATACAGCTGTTGTAGAGAGGGGATGATGCAACATCCTGCAGAGGCAATTAAATACAGCTGTTGTATAGAGGGGATGATGCAACATCCTGCCGAGGCAACTTAATACAGCTGTTGTAGAGAGGGGATGATGCAACATCCTGCAGAGGCAACTTAATACAGCTGTTGTAGAGAGGGGATGATGCAACATCCTGCCGAGGCAATTAAATACAGCTATTGTAGAGAGGGGATGATGCAACATCCTGCCGAGGCAACTTAATACAGCTGTTGTAGAGAGAGGATGATGCAACATACTGCCGAGGCAATTCAATACAGCTGTTGTAGAGAGGGGATGATGCAACATCCTGCCGAGGCAACTTAATACAGCTGTTGTAGAGAGGGGATGATGCAACATCCTGCAGAGGCAATTAAATACAGCTGTTGTATAGAGGGGATGATGCAACATCCTGCCGAGGCAACTTAATACAGCTGTTGTAGAGAGGGGATGATGCAACATCCTGCAGAGGCAACTTAATACAGCTGTTGTAGAGAGGGGATGATGCAACATCCTGCCGAGGCAACTCAATACAGCTGTTATAGAGAGAGAGAGAGAGAGAGAGAGAGAGAGAGAGAGAGAGAGAGAGAGAGAGAGAGAGGGGGGGGGGGGGTGATCATTAGAAGCTAAAAGTTGACTTAAAAAGGGAGTGTCATGAGGTCTTCAATTGTGAATTAAAAAGGGATTGTCGTAAGCTTATCTTAGGTTGTGACTTAAAAGGAAGTGTCACGAACTTATCTTAGATTGTGACTTAAAAAGGGAGCTTGTCTTAGATTAAGCTCGCAAGAGCATGGTGTGTTCAAAGAGAGAGTTAGGTAAACGCCGACTTTTGTCGTCTCAGTGAAACAAAATAACAGTCTGTTATAGGAGGACGAGTGACCCTAGATTATTTATACTTAACCCTTAGTTATCAATCCATGACTGGACAGTCGATCGTGTACAGCCACTACTTCTATAATAATTAACCAAACATAGAATAGTTCAAAATTAAAAACATACTAACAAGACATGTTCCTAGAATCATTAAATTGTATATATTCATGCAATGTGAACAGTTTCTGAAAATGCTAACTCATTTCTTTACCACTGGTTCAATTTTAACCATTCTTCATAAAATAGTTAAATAATTGAATCCCATTCAGAATGTGTGCTGCTTTGTCAACCTAAGTAATCAAAGCACTGAAAGTACTGGCCGATAGGGGCTGCAGCTGGAAGAGTAGGGAAAATGTGAAAGGAAATAACAATTGCAGCTTATGTTTATGTATTTATTGTTAAGAAGTTAAAAGATCATATACAAAATAGTAAATATTATGAGACTGGCAAGTGGAAAAGAGGAGGACCTTGTTCGCCCTATATCGCTCATCTGAGTGCAAGAGCTCACAAGTATACAAATTTAAGACATGAATACTCAAAGGAAAATTTGACAGTAGGTTTCGCCAGAAACATTTTAAAGTTTCTGCCTTATTATATTGAGAAATATGTCAATGTTAAATCAACTTACATCAAATAGTTTCTGTGTGTTTTACAAATTGAACCCACTCAAGCAAACTTGGTGGAGGTTCAGAGAGGTTCAGTCAAGGAACATTTCAGAGAAATTATTTTGAAATCCGACTGGGCCAGTAGTTTCTGTCAAGAAGAATTTAATAGTTTTTCTTTGTTGTCGCCATGGCAACAAGTTGTGTGTACTGAATACCTAGGATTTTGTTGATGAATACTGAGGACAGTGAGTGAGTCCAATAGATGATCTAGAGCTTTTGGCTCTGGTGATCTAAATAAAACTTAGGTTACAGGACCACTAACAGACTAGTATATTGAATACATAATGTCTTATTTAAAGACGTAAGCTGTGGTCGAAACTGATAAGTGTAATTTAGCGTAGTATTGCGTAAACAATAAAATATGTATGCAACTGGATCCAGCAACTAACATAATGAACCCATTAAAAGACATACACTATTACTTACAACTAGTTACAGACCAAGGTGAATTCATGAAAAATAAGAAGTTTCACAAAGAGCAATATGCTGCACTTCATAATCATGTGTAACTCATTGAAAGCATTAATTCATCATATATCAGTTATGGATTGATTGGGGCCACTTTTACGGACAGAGTGGAAACTAGTGAAATCAGAGCTCAGAAAGATAAAAGCATTCTGAGCCCTTAGTATACCATTTTTAATAGCATGCTGGTAAGTGATTGGGAAAATGTGTATTTATGGAGCACTGGATTATGTAGCATTTGTTTGAAAAATGTACCATTGTTAACTAGTCCCCATGAACCATTATAAAGCTTTAACAAATTACTTAGTTTGAGCATATTGGACAGTTTTGAACAAGGCCCAAACTACATGAGAAACAAAAAGTATGACAAAGTTTCATGCTGATTAATTAAATAGAAATTTATAATTCTGCACCAATGCAATTAACTGAACTGGTAATGATGGTTGAACTACAATGTTTAAAAGAAAATAATTTTCTAAATCATGGATGTGTTTGATCATGAACATAAACCGAGAGAAAATTATTGATAACAATTAACAGCACATAGTTAACTAATTAATACTAGAAAAGCGGATGAGAGTTGTTGGCGACTTTTTGTCCTACCCAGATATGTTAAAAATGATATAACATTTTATCTACCTGGCATTGAAAAATAAAATGTAATATTTAAACGTAAATACTTAAACATAGTCGTACTTTTCCGTTCCACTTCGCTAAGATGATAATAACTTTCCATATTTGACCTCTCGACGCATTAATTGTATAAGCATTTGTTTAACTTATATTGGAGGACTCACGTCTTAAGTGTTTCACTGATGTTCCAACAACATTATCATGACCTTTTTTGGTGATCTTAACCTTTTAAATGCAGTTTTGTTGAATCAATGATGAATTATTTTTTCCGCACAGTCTCACCCTAAAATGCGTTGTATGTTTACAGCAATTGGCAGGCAGCCAACTCCTAAAATTGGGTTATCTACTGTGACCCGGGGTTAAAGCCCCAGGTCAAAAACAGTGAACTCTATAGCTGTGCTTTCCTTAGAAACGATTGCATCATGAAATTGATTAGGTACAACATTTAACCACCCGACCGGGACAATTCAAATCTATATAGTGCAATCTTTGACTTAGTTAAAAAGGAATGCTCACTAGGTTATCCTCTACCAAACTAGCTAAATGAAATTGATTGGCCAAAACATGGCTGCTATTGTGAATAATAATTTACTTTGGTTAGCGATATTTATAGGGAAATCATGACGCTCTTATGTAGGTTGAACAAAACGGCAATCATTGTAATAAGAGTGATTAACTTCTGAAACAGAATTGAAATGAATGACCAGAGTAGAGCTAGTGTAAAAGTCAATTTTACCTACAGGCTTATTGACCTAAAATAGTATACGCACTTAAGCAGGTCAAATGGAACAAATCTTGTAGTTAATTGAAATGTAGATATTTTATGATTAGTCTGTTTGCCAAATAGATTTTTAGTTCCTATAGTTTATATAGTATTCCAGACCAAATAAGTCGAAACTTATAAGCATTTTGCTTCTTTCAGGTCCATTGAGTTTTGCTTTGTGATATGGTTTAAATTACTTAATAGTTTTCCGTGTTTTATTAACTTATATAATTTACATGTGTTTGGAATGACCTTTGACACAATCCGATCAATAACCTTTGAAGCGTTTAACCAATCATCACCAAATTTAGTCAGAATGTGTATGGGCATTATATCTCGGTCAAGTTTTATAACCAGCCATATTGCTTTAGTCACTCTAGAGTTATCGCCCTTTAATGACAGAAATTACCTGAAATCGGTCTTGTCTGCTCAATAACTGTAGGAGCCTTTTTCCAATAACCACCAACTTTGGTCAGAAAACGTACAACCAATTATCACTATACTTGGTCTCAAAAAAACAGGACGGGCGCATTTTGTGATAGTTGGCGCTTTTGTTTATATGGGGTTTTGTTAGTAGGCCTACATAGAGTTGAATTACCTTTGATTGTTTATATTGGATTTTGTTAGAAGGCTTACATATACTTTAGTAACCTTTGACTGTTTATATGGGGTTTTGTTAGTAGGCATTAGTAACGCATTTTTTCGCGTTATTACGCCCTTTTGTTAGCATTAATACGCCCTTGTTTAGCGTTAGAACGCCTTTATTTCGCGTTATTACGCGTTTATTTTCGCGTTATAACGCCTTTATTTCGCGTTATAACGCTTTTTATTAGCGTTAATACGCCTTTATTTTCGCGTTATTACGCCTTTATTTTCGCGTTATAATGCCTTTATTCGCGTTACTACGCCTTACTTCGCATTATTACGCCTTTACTTTGCGTTATTATGCCTTGCTTCGCGTTACTTCGCCTTTTTTCGCATTATAACGCAATTTTTCGCGTTATTACGATATTTATTTTTTCTCAGATGGTACTAATAGGCTTTCGTAGTTTTGTTAGTAGACCTTCATAGAGTGTAATTACCTTTGATTGTTTATATGGGGTTTTGTTAGTAGGCTTTCATATAGTTTAATTACCTTTGATTGTTTATATGGGGTTTTGTTAGTAGGCTTTCATAGAGTTTAATTACCTTTGATTGTTTATTTGGGGTTTTGTTAGTAGGCCTACATATACTTTAATTACCATTGATTGTTTATATGGGGTTTTGTTAGTAAGCCTACATATACTTTAATTACCATTGATTGTTTATATGGGGGTTTTGTTAGTAGGCCTACATATACTTTAATTACCATTGATTGTTTATATGGGGTTTTGTTAGTAGGCCTACATATACTTTAATTACCTTTGATTGTTTATATGGGGTTTTGTTAGTAAACCTTCATAGAGTTTAACTACCTTTGATTGTTTATATTGGGTTTTGTTAGTAGGCCTACATATACTTTAATTACCATTGATTATTTATATGGAGTTTTGCGGTATTTCCTGTGTAAGTTAACAGCACTACTGCTTTTTTTCCATTTCCAATTATCTATCCTTCATACAGCAAATTTGAAACAGACAATTTTGAAAATTTCTGGACAATTTTATGGAAAATCTCTATAAATGAATGTTTATCTTTTGAATAGAGTTGTAAATATTGTGACGAAATGGGAAATTGCTTATTATGAGCAATTTCCGCTTTTGCCACTATGTTTTCGAGAGGCGTGGGAATGCGTCTAAAAGTGGAACAGAGTTAAATAGAAATCATTTTGAAAGTGGAAAGAAACTAAATATCATGCTTGATGCTGATTTCATCCCATGGTATATATTTCCTGTTATGAAATAGTATTATATATTTAATAAATATTGATTGATTGATTGGAATTTTACGCCATTTCAACAATATTCAAGTTATATTATCATATGGAACCAGGTAACTGGCTACCTTCCTACATAATCTACAAAGCCAATTGGTGGACTACAAATGACACTAGTCACAATGACTTTTGTCAGTCTTCAAAAAGAAGAATGACTTGTGTGAGGTTCTAACTCACGATTCCTAGACTGATAGTCGTCCTTGCTACTGACTCCGCTATTACAACTCAACTGTGATATATAAAATGTTGAATTAAGCTGAAATTAAGAATCGTAATGTCTTGGAAAAACCCTACTTAATTGGATTTAACATATGAATTACTATGCATCTGTGCTTCGAACAGGTCAATTCACAGGTTTATCAATGAAACTTAAAATCTACTATTATAATTAAAACACAATAATTGTCAGCGTTACTGATACAAATCGAAAATTATTTTTGTTCTGAATGAATTATTAACATTATTTGGTTTATAAAATAGGATACAACAGAATCAATCACAGTACAGTCCCAAGCAGTATAGGTTACTGGAGTAATGAGAAATCAACTGGAGTTGAAGTTGGCGTGTGGGCTCCGAGACAACCAGACATTTCAGCTGGAAGTTGTGTGTTTGTCAGCCAGCCAATGGGTGAGGACACATACGCGAGATGGTATATGGATAACTGTGATAATCTCTTTCCATTTGCCTGTGAACGAACTCCATGTCCAACTGGTAGGTTAGGTTTGGAGTTAACCCTCAAAGAACGCTATTGGAGTACAGACCTCTGGATAAGGGTCGCTCTGCAAGGTCAAAAGTCATAATCTGACTTTCTAACCCTATGTTGTGGGCATTCAAAATAATCATCTCATTGAGACAATTCTGTTCAGTTGCCACATCAAAGGGATTGGTTGGATAATAAGAGATATATTGTGGGGTAAAGAGCTGTATATCCCTCCTTACCTGAACCTCTGCATCATTGATAATTGTAACTCTAAACACAAACAAGGTTGACTAAGATCAGCCTTCACATTTGTTCAGTCTGATCTTAATATGCACTGTATGCTAGTAATACATTTGTTTAGTCTAATCTTGATGTCCACTGTTCGCTAGTAATACATTCGTTCAGTCTGATATTGATGTGCACTGTATGCTAGTAAAACATTTGTTCAGTCTGATCTTGATGTGCACTGTTCGCTCGTTATACATTCTTTCAGTCTGATCTTGATGTGCACGGTTCGGTTGTTATACATTCGTTCAGTCTGATCTTGATGTGCACGGTTTGCTTGTTTTACATTCGTTCAGTCTGATATTGATGTGCACGGTTTGCTTGTTATACATTCGTTCAGTCTGATCTTGATGTGCACGGTTTGCTTGTTATACATTCGTTCAGTCTGATCTTGATGTGCACTGTTCGCTCATTATACATTTTTTCAGTCTGATCTTGATGTGCACGGTTCGGTTGTAATACATTCGTTCAGTCTGATCTTGATGTGCACTGTTCGCTTGTTATACATTCGTTCAGTCTGATCTTGATGTGCACTGTTCGCTTGTTATACATTCGTTCAGTCTGATCTTGATGTGCACGGTTTGCTTGTTATACATTCGTTCAGTCTGATCTTGATGTGCACTGTTCGCTTGTTATACATCAATATGTAGCAAAAACTAATCTCTTAATTTTATTAAATGTATAAAGACTCTATTGGAACGACACCAGATGTAGGAAATCAATGGGACATTAACAGTTGTTATCAGTTGTAAAATTAAATAGAAACACATCAAATAGACGATCAGAAGTTTTGATATTGATGGAAACACATCAAATAGACGATCAGAAGTTTTGATATTGATGGAAACACATCAAATAGACGATCAGAAGTTTTGATATTGATGGAAACAACAACCATAATGCATCGTCTATATTTCGTCGTTGTTTACAACTCCATTGATTAATTTACGAAGAATTTCCATATTTTTGCCAAGACCTTTTCAAAATCTTTTGCTGGAGATGTGTGGTATGTATGGAATGGTTTAATCATTCTGTGGAGACGTCCAAGATAATTGTACCACTGGAGAGTGCACATATTCCAGGATATTTGAACCACTGGATGGTGAACGGATTCCACACTATTTTTTTTAACTCAATCAAAACAAACATGCTTTAACCTTGACACCATTTTCTCGTTAACTCAATCAAAACAAACATGCTTTAACCTTGACACCATTTTCTCGTTAACTCAATCAAAACAAAATTGCTTTAAGCTTTACATCATTTTCTTTTGTCCACATACACAGATCTGCAGAAGTTGGCTTTGAGGACGTCAAGGTAAAATGTATGAACGCTACATGAATGAAAGTAGTATAGTTTTTAAATAGAGTTTAAAACATTTTGAGTAATTTTTCCTTTTGCAATACTCTCAAAGTTATCTGCTGCAAATGTGTCAAAATGGATCTACACATGAAAAAGAGTAAATACATGTATGTTTATTAATTTAAATATGTTTGCTAAAAAAATTAAAAACAGAACACTCTTAAGATAGTCTTAATGGGTTATCTACCTTGACCAATGTTTTTTCATTCAGATGGTTTTACATGCAGTAATGGGAGGTGTGTCAGCTTTGAGACACTCTGTAACAGTGCCAATGATTGCGGAGACTTCTCAGATGAACAACATTGTGGTAAGTCACAGTTAAAACACAGCCTTGCTCAAAATGAGTTTAACCCATGATATGCTGACTATTTAACAAGGACCTGTCCAGCTATGAATTTGGAAGAGTTCAAAGCCAAGTTTAGCATTTTAGTTATACAATATTGAGTTAAGTCAACAGTTATGAGTCTGGTCATAATGAAGGGATGTGCCAGTTAGCCTGGCTCTTTTCTAGTGGTACAGGTCGTATGGAAGGGATGTGTCAGTTAGTCTGGCTCTATACTGATGGTACCGGTCATACTGAAGGGATGTGCCAGTTAGTCTGGCTCTATATTGATGGTATGGGTCATATGGAAGGGATATGTCAGTTAGCCTGGCTCTATACGGATGGTACAGGTCATATGGAAGGGATATGTCAGTTAGCCTGGCTCTATACGGATGGTACCGGTCATACTGAAGGGATGTGTCAGTTAGCCTGGCTCTATACTGATGGTACCGGTCATATTGAAGGGATGTGTCAGTTAGCCTGGCTCTATACTGATGGTACGGGTCATATGTAAGGGATATGTCAGTTAGCCTGGCTCTATACTGCTGGTAGGGGTCATATGTAAGGGATGTGTCAGTTAGCCTGGCTCTATACTGATGGTACAGGTCATATGGAAGGGATGTGTCAGTTAGCCTAGCTCTATACTGATGGTACAGGTCATATTGAAGGGATGTGTCAGTTAGCCCGGCTCTATACTGGTGATACGGATCATATGGAAGGGATGTGTTAGTTAGCCTGGCTCTATACTGGTGGTACCGGTCATATTGAAGGGATGTGTCAGTTAGCCTGGCTCTATACTGATGGTACAGGTCATATTGAAGTGATGTGTTAGTTTGCTTGGCTCTATACTGATGGTACGGGTCATATGGAAGGGATATGCCAGTAAGTCTGGCTCTATAATGATGGTACAGGTCATATGGAAGGGATATGTCAGGTAGCCTGGTTCTATACTGACGGTACGGGTCATATGGAAGGGATATGTCAGTTAGCCTGGCTCTATACTGATAGTACGGGTCATATTGAAGGGATGTGTCAGTTAGCCTGGCTCTATACTGATGGTATGGGTCATATGGAAGGGATGGATGTGTCACTTAGCCTGTTGCTATACGGATGGTACGGGTCATATGGAAGGGATGTGTCAGTTAGCTTGGCTATATACTGATGGTACCGGTCATATTGAAGGGATGTGTAAGTTAGCCTGGTTCTATACTGATGGTATCGGTCATAGGGAAGGAATGTGTCAGTTAGCCTGGCTCTATACTGATGGTACCGGTCATAGGGAAGGAATGGGTCAGTTAGCCTGGCTCTATACTAGTGGTAGAGGTCATATTGAAGGGATGTGTCAGTTAGCCTGGCTCTATACTGATGGTACGGGTCATATGGAAGGGATATGTCAGTTAGCCTGGCTCTATACTGGTGGTACGGGTCATATTGAAGGAATGTGTCAGTTAGCCTGGCTCTATACTAATGGAACGGGTCATATTGAAGGTATGTGTCAGTTAGCTTGGCTCTATACTGATGGTACATATCGTATGGAAGGGATGTGTCAGTTAGCCTGGCTCTATACTGATGGTACATATTATATGGAAGGGATATGTCTGTGAGCCTGGCTCTATACTGATAGTACATATCATATGGAAGGGATGTGCCAGTTAGCCTGGCTCTATACTGATGGTACATATCATATGGAAGGGATGTGCAAGTTAGCCTGGCTCTATACTGATGGTACATATCATATGGAAGGGATGTGCCAGTTAGCCTGGCTCTATACTGATGGTACGGGTCATATGGAAGGGATATGTCAGTTAGCCTGGCTCTATACTGATGGTACGGGTCATATTGAAGGGATGTGCCTGTTAGCCTGGCTCTATACTGATGGTACCGGTCATACGGAAGGGATGTGTCAGTTAGCCTGGCTCTATACTGGTGGTACAGGTCATATTGAAGAGATGTGTCAGTTAGCCTGGCTCTAAACTGGTGGTACAGGTCAAATTGAAGGAATGTGTCAGTTAGCCTGGCTCTATACTGGCGGTACAGGTCATATTGAAGGAATGTGTCAGTTAGCCTGGCTCTATGCTGGCGGTAGAAGTCATATGGAAGGTATGTGTCAGTTAGCCTGGCTCTATACTGGCGGTACAGGTCATATTGAAGGAATGTGTCAGTTAGCCTGGCTCTATACTGGTGGTACAGGTCATATTGAAGGGATGTGTCAGTTAGCTTGGCTCTATACTGGTGGTACAGGTCATATTGAAGGGATATGCCAGTTAGTTTGGCTCTATACTGGTGGTACAGGTCATATGGAAGGGATTTGTCAGGTAGCCTGGCTCTATACTGATGGTACGTGTCATATGGAAGGGATATGTCTGTTAGACTGGCTCTATACTGATGGTACGTGTCATATGGAAGGAATGTATCACTTAGCATGGCTCTAGTCGGATAGTACAGGTCATACTGAAGGGATGTGTCAGTAAGCCTGGCTCTATACTGGTGGTAAAGGTCATATGGAAGGGATATGTCAGTTAGCCTGTCTCTATACTGGTGGTACAGGTGATATTGAAGGGATGTGTCAGTTAGCCTGGCTCTATACTGATGGTACAGGTCATATGGAAGGGATATGTCAGTTAGCCTGGCTCTATACTGGTGGTACAGGTCATATGGAAGGGATGTGTCAGTTAGCCTGGCTTTATACTGATGGTACAGGTCATATGGAAGGGATATGTCTGTTAGCCTGGCTCTATACTGATGGTACGTGTCATATGGAAGGGATATGTCTGTTAGTCTGGCTTTATACTGATGGTACCGATCATATGGAAGGGATATGTCTGTTAGCCCGGCTCTATACTGATGATACGGGTCATATAGAAGGGATTTGTCAGTTAGCCTGGCTCTATACTGATGGTACAGGTCATATTGAAGGGATGTGTCAGTTAGCCTGGCTCTCACTGATGGTACCGGTCATAGGGAAGGAATGTGTCAGTTAGCCTGGCTCTATACTGGTGGTACAGATCATATTGAAGGAATGTGTCAGTTAGCCTGGCTCTAAACTTGTGGTACAGGTTATATTGAAGGAATGTGTCAGTTAGCCTGGCTCTATACTGAGGGTACAGGTCATATTGAAGGGATGTGTCAGTTAGCCTGGCTCTATACTGGTGGTACAGGTCATATTGAAGGGATGTGTCAGTTAGCCTGGCTCTATACTGATGGTACGGGTCATATTGAAGGGATGTTTCAGTTAGCCTGGCTCTATACTGATGGTACGGGACATATGGAAGGGATATGTCAGTTAGCCTGGCTCTGTACTGGTGGTACAGGTCATATGGAAGGGATGTGTCAGTTAGCCTGGCACTATACTGATGGTACAGGTCATATTGAAGGGATGTGTCAGTTAGCCTGGCTCTATACTGATGTTACGGGTAATATGGAAGGGATGTGTCAGTTAGCCTAGCTCTATACTGATGGTACATGTCATATTGAAGGGATGTGTCAGTTAGCCTGGCTCTATACTGATGGTACATGTCATATGGAAGAGATATGTCAGTTAGCCTGGCTCTTTACTGGTGGAAGAGGTCATATTGAATGGATATGCCAGTTTGGCTCTATACTGGTGGTACAGGTCATATTGTAGGAATATGCCAGTTAGCCTGTGTCTATGCTGATGGTCCTGGTCATATTGAAGGGATATGCCAGTTAGCCTGGGTCTATACTGATGGTACAGGTCATATGGAAGGGATATGCTAGTTTGCCTTGGTCTATACTGATGTTCTGGTCATATGGAAGGGATATGCCAGTTATCTTGGCTCTATACTGATGGTCCTTGTCATATGGAAGGGATATGCCAGTTTGCCTGGGTCTATACTGATGGTACAGGTCATATGGAAGGGATATGCCAGTTAGCCTGGGTCTATACTAATGGTCCTTGTCATATGGAAGGGATATGTCAGCTTGCCTGGGTCTATACTAATGGTACAGGTCATGTGGAAGGGATATGCCAGTTAGCCTGGGTCTATACTAATTGTCCTGGTCATATGGAAGGGATATGCCAGTTTGCCTGGGTCTATACTAATGGTACCGGTTACATAGAAGGGATATGCCAGTTAGCCTGGGACTATACTAATGGTCCTGGTCATATGGAAGGGATAGGTCAGTTAGCCTGGGTCTATACTGATGGTCCTGGTCATATTTAAGGGATATGCCAGTTATCCTGGGTCTGTACTTATGGTACAGGTCATTTTGAATGTATATGCTAGTTTTCCTTGGTCTATACTGATGGTCCTGGTCATATGTAAGGGATATGCCAGTTTGCCTGGCTCTATACTGATGGTCCTGGTTATATTGAAGGGCTATGCCAGTTTGCCTGGGTCTATACAAATGGTACAGGTCATATGGAAGGCATATGCCAGTTAGCCTGGGTCTATACTGATTGTCATGGTCATATTGAAGAGATATACCAGATAGCCTGGGTCTATACTTATGGTACAGGTCATATGGAAGGGATATGTCAGTTAGCCTAGCTCTATACTGATGGTACATGTCATATGGAAGAGATATGTCAGTTAGCCTGGATCTATGTTGATGGTCATGGTCATATGGAAGGGATATGCCAGTTTGCTTGACTCTATACGGATGGTCCTGGTCGTATGTAAGGGATATGCCAGTTATCCTGGGTCTATACTGATGGTCCTTGTCATATTGAAGGGATATGCCAGTTTGCCTGGCTCTTTACTGGTGGTACAGGTCATATTGAAGGGATATGCCAGTTAACCTGGCTCTGTACTGGTTGTGTACAGGTCATATTGTAGGAATATGCCAGTTAGCCTGTGTCTATGCTGATGGTCCTGGTCATATTGAAGGGATATGCCATTTAGCCTGGCTATATACTGATATGCCAGTTAGCCTGGGTCTATACTGATGGTACGTGTCATATGGAAGGGATATGTCTGTTAGCCTGGCTCTATACTGATGGTACCGGTCATATGGAAGGGATATGTCTGTTAGCCCGGCTCTATACTGATGATACGGGTCATATAGAAGGGATTTGTCAGTTAGCCTGGCTCTATACTGATGGTACAGGTCATATTGAAGGGATGTGTCAGTTAGCCTGGCTCTCACTGATGGTACCGGTCATAGGGAAGGAATGTGTCAGTTAGCCTGGCTCTATACTGGTGGTACAGGTCATATTGAAGGAATGTGTCAGTTAGCCTGGCTCTAAACTTGTGGTACAGGTTATATTGAAGGAATGTGTCAGTTAGCCTGGCTCTTTACTGAGGGTACAGGTCATATTGAAGGGATATGCCAGTTAACCTGGCTCTGTACTGGTTGTGTACAGGTCATATTGTAGGAATATGCCAGTTAGCCTGTGTCTATGCTGATGGTCCTGGTCATATTGAAGGGATATGCCATTTAGCCTGGCTATATACTGATATGCCAGTTAGCCTGGGTCTATACTGATGGTACGTGTCATATGGAAGGGATATGTCTGTTAGCCTGGCTCTATACTGATGGTGCCGGTCATATGGAAGGGATATGTCTGTTAGCCCGGCTCTATACTGATGATACGGGTCATATAGAAGGGATTTGTCAGTTAGCCTGGCTCTATACTGATGGTACAGGTCATATTGAAGGGATGTGTCAGTTAGCCTGGCTCTCACTGATGGTACCGGTCATAGGGAAGGAATGTGTCAGTTAGCCTGGCTCTATACTGGTGGTACAGGTCATATTGAAGGAATGTGTCAGTTAGCCTGGCTCTAAACTTGTGGTACAGGTTATATTGAAGGAATGTGTCAGTTAGCCTGGCTCTATACTGAGGGTACAGGTCATATTGAAGGGATGTGTCAGTTAGCCTGGCTCTATACTGGTGGTACAGGTCATATTGAAGGGATGTGTCAGTTAGCCTGGCTCTATACTGATGGTACGGGTCATATTGAAGGGATGTTTCAGTTAGCCTGGCTCTATACTGATGGTACGGGACATATGGAAGGGATATGTCAGTTAGCCTGGCTCTGTACTGGTGGTACAGGTCATATGGAAGGGATGTGCCAATAAGCCTGGCTCTATACTGATGGTACAGGTCATATCGAAGGGATGTGTCAGTTAGCCTGGCTCTATACTGATGGTACGGGTAATATGGAAGGGATGTGTCAGTTAGCCTAGCTCTATACTGGTGGTACATGTCATATTGAAGGGATGTGTCAGTTAGCCTGGCTCTATACTGATGGTACATGTCATATGGAAGAGATATGTCAGTTAGCCTGGCTCTTTACTGGTGGAAGAGGTCATATTGAATGGATATGCCAGTTAACCTGGCTCTATACTGGTGGTACAGGTCATATTGTAGGAATATGCCAGTAAGCCTGTGTCTATGCTGATGGTCCTGGTCATATTGAAGGGATATGCCAGTTAACCTGGGTCTATACTGATGGTACAGGTTATATTGAAGGGATATGCTAGTTTGCCTTGGTCTATACTGATGTTCTGGTCATATGGAAGGGATATGCCAGTTATCTTGGCTCTATACTGATGGTCCTTGTCATATGGAAGGGATATGCCAGTTTGCCTGGGTCTATACTGATGGTACAGGTCATATGGAAGGGATATGCCAGTTAGCCTGGGTCTATACTAATGGTCCTTGTCATATGGAAGGGATATGTCAGCTTGCCTGGGTCTATACTAATGGTACAGGTCATGTGGAAGGGATATGCCAGTTAGCCTGGGTCTATACTAATTGTCCTGGTCATATGGAAGGGATATGCCAGTTTGCCTGAGTCTATACTAATGGTACCGGTTACATAGAAGGGATATGCCAGTTAGCCTGGGACTATACTAATGGTCCTGGTCATATGGAAGGGATAGGTCAGTTAGCCTGGGTCTATACTGATGGTCCTGGTCATATTTAAGGGATATGCCAGTTATCCTGGGTCTGTACTTATGGTACAGGTCATTTTGAATGTATATGCTAGTTTTCCTTGGTCTATACTGATGGTCCTGGTCATATGTAAGGGATATGCCAGTTTGCCTGGCTCTATACTGATGGTCCTGGTTATATTGAAGGGCTATGCCTGTTTGCCTGGGTCTATACAAATGGTACAGGTCATATGGAAGGCATATGCCAGTTAGCCTGGGTCTATACTTATGGTACAGGTCATATGGAAGGGATATGTCAGTTAACCTAGCTCTATACTGATGGTACATGTCATATGGAAGAGATATGTCAGTTAGCCTGGATCTATGCTGATGGTCATTGTCAAATGGATGGGATATGCCAGTTTGTTTGACTATATACGGATGGTCCTGGTCGTATGTAAGGGATATGCCAGTTATCCTGGATCTATACTGATGGTCCTTGTCATATTGAAGGGATATGCCAGTTTGCCTGGCTCTTTACTGGTGGTACAGGTCATATTGAAGGGATATGCCAGTTAACCTGGCTCTGTACTGGTTGTGTACAGGTCATATTGTAGGAATATGCCAGTTAGCCTGTGTCTATGCTGATGGTCCTGGTCATATTGAAGGGATATGCCATTTAGCCTGGCTATATACTGATATGCCAGTTAGCCTGGGTCTATTCTGATGCTCCTGGTCATATTGAAGGGATATGCCAGTTAGCCTGGGTCTATACTGATGGTACAGGTCATATTGAAGGGATATGCTAGTTTGCCTGGGTCTATACTGATGTCCTGGTCATATGGAAGGGATATGCCGGTTAGCCTGGGTCTAAACTAATGGTCCTGGTCATATGGAAGGGATATGCCAGTTTGCCTGGGTATATACTAATGGTACCGGTTATATGGAAGGGATATGCCAGTTAGCCTGGATCTATACTGATGGTCCTGGTCATATGTAAGGGATATGCCAGTTTGCCTGGCTCTATACTGATGGTCCTGGTCATATTGAAGGGATATGCCAGTGTGCCTGGGTCTATACAAATGGTACAGGTCATATGGAAGGCATATGCCAGTTAGCCTGGGTCTATACTGATGGTCCTGGTCATATGTAAGGGATATGTCAGTTAGCCTGGGTCTATTCTGATGCTCCTGGTCATATTGAAGGGATATGCCAGTTAGCCTGGGTCTATACTGATGGTACAGGTCATATTGAAGGGATATGCTAGTTTGCCTGGGTCTATACTGATGTCCTGGTCATATGGAAGGGATATGCCGGTTAGCCTGGGTCTAAACTAATGGTCCTGGTCATATGGAAGGGATATGCCAGTTTGCCTGGGTATATACTAATGGTACCGGTTATATGGAAGGGATATGCCAGTTAGCCTGGATCTATACTGATGGTCCTGGTCATATGTAAGGGATATGCCAGTTTGCCTGGCTCTATACTGATGGTCCTGGTCATATTGAAGGGATATGCCAGTGTGCCTGGGTCTATACAAATGGTACAGGTCATATGGAAGGCATATGCCAGTTAGCCTGGGTCTATACTGATGGTCCTGGTCATATGTAAGGGATATGTCAGTTAGCCTGGGTCTATACAGATGGTCCTGGTCATATTGAAGGGATATGCCAGTTAGTCTGGGTCTATACTGATGGTACAGGTGATATTGAAGGGATATGTCAGTTAGCCTAGCTCTATACTGATGGTACATGTCAATATGGAAGGGATATGTCAGTTAGCCTGGATCTATATTGATGGTCATGGTCATATTGAAGGGATATGCCAGTTTGCTTGACTCTATACTGATGGTCATGGTCGTATGGAAGAGATATGCCAGTTAGCCTGGGTCTATACGGATGGTCCTTGTCATATTGAAGAGATTTGCCAGTTGGCCTGGCTCTTTACTGGTGGTACAGGTCATATTGAAGGGATATGCCAGTTAGCCTGGGTCTATACTTGTGGAACAGGTCATATTGTAGGGATATGCCAGTTAGCCTGGGTCTATACTGATGGTCCTGGTCATATGGAAGGGATATGTCAGTTAGCCTCTGGCTCTGTACTGATGGTCCTGGTCATATTGAAGAGATATGCCAGCTAGCCTGGGTCTATACTTATGGTACAGGTCATATGGAAGGGATATGTCAGTTAGCCTAGCTCTATACTGATGGTACATGTCATATGGAAGAGATATGTCAGTTAGCCTGGATCTATGTTGATGGTCATGGTCATATTGAAGGGATATGCCAGTTTGCTTGGCTCTATACGGATGGTCCTGCTCGTATGGAAGGGATATGCCAGTTAGCCTGGGTCTATACGGATGGTCCTTGTCACATTGAAGGGATATGCCAGTTTGCTTGGCTCTATACGGATGGTCCTGCTCGTATGGAAGGGATATGCCAGTTAGCCTGGGTCTATACGGATGGTCCTTGTCTCATTGAAGGGATATGCCAGTTTGCCTGGCTCTTTACTGGTGGTACAGGTCATATTGAAGGGATATGCCAGTTAGCCTGGGTCTATACTGGTGGTACAGGTCATATTGTAGGGATATGCCAGTAAGCCTGGGTCTATACTGATAGTCCTGGTCATATAAACTGATGGTACAGGTCATATGGAACGTATATGCGAGTAAGCCTGGCTCTATACTGATGGTACAGGTCATGTCGAAGGGATATACCAAATAGCATGGCTCTATACGGATAGTACGTGTCATATGGAAGGGATATATCAGTTAGCCTGGCTCTATACTGATAGTACCGGTCCTATGGAAGGGATGTACCAGTTAGCCTAATCTATACCGATGGTACAGGTCATACTGAAGGGATATGCCAGTTAGCCTAGCCCTATATGGATGGTCCTGGTCGTCTGGTGGGAATGTGCCAGTTAGCCTGGCTCTATACTGATGGTCCTGGTCATATGGAAGGGATGGTTCAGTTAGCCTGGCTCTATATGGATGGTAAGGTCATATGGAAGGGATATGTCAGTTAGCAAGGCTTTATACTGATGGTACAGGTCATATTGGAGGTATATGCCAGTTAGCCTGGCTCTATACTAATGGAACAGGTCATATGGAAGGGCTTTGTCAGTTAACCTGGTTCTATACGGATGGTAAGGTCATATGGAAGTGATATGCCAGTTAGCAAAGCTCTATACTGGCTCTATGCTGGTGGTTCAGGTCATACGGAAGGGATGTTCCAGTTAGCCTGGTTGTATACTGGTGGTACATATCATATTGAAGGGATATTCCATTTAGCCTGGATGTATACTGATGGTACATGTCATATTGGAGGGATATTCCATTTAGCCTGGCTCTATACTGGTGATACAGGTCATATGGAAGGGATATGCTAGTTAGCCTGGCTCTATACTGATCGTCCTGGTCATATTGAAGGGATGTGCCAGTTAGCCTGGCTCTATGCTGATGGTACAGGTCATACGGAAGGGATGTGTGAGTTAGCCTGGCTCTATACTGATGGTCCTGGTCATACGGAAGGGATGTGTCAGTTAGCCTGGCTCTATATGGATGGTAAGGTCATATGGAAGGGATATGCCAGTTAGCCTGGCTCTATACTGATGTTACGCGTCATATGGAAGGGATATGTCAGTTAGCCTGGCTCTATACGGATGGTACCGGTCATATTGAAGGGATATGCCAGTTAGCCTGGCTCTATACTGATGGTACGGGTCATATGTAAGGGATATGTTAGTTAGCCTGGCTCTATACGGATGGTACCGGTCATATTGAAGGGATGTACCAGTTAGCCTGGCTCTATACTGATGGTACCGGTCATATTGAAGGGATATGTCAGTTATTCTGGCTCTATACGGATGGTACCGGTCATATTGAAGGGATGTACCAGTTAGCCTGGCTCTATACTGATGGTACAGGTCATATTGAAGGGATATGCCAGTTAGCCTGGCTCTATACGGATGGTACAGGTCATATGGAAGGGATATGCCAGTTAGCCTGTTTCCATACTGGTGGTACAGGTCATATGGAAAGGATGTGCCAGTTAGCCTGGCTCTATAATGATGGTCCTGGTCATATGGAAGGGATATGCCATTTTGTCTAATCAAGCCACACTTCACCATTTTGAACGACGTATCAGGTATTATGTTTGACCTAGTCTTATACAGAATGTTAATCCAGCCATTTGTATTTGCGTTCTAGAATCTGTATGTATATTTTCGGCGGAAAATGTGCAGGTATATAATAACTATGTTTTCTCCTACAGATTCATTATGTAATGAGTATTATACTGGTACAGCTGGGAGTATTTTTGTCACAAATACAAACAAATATGTGCCGAATATGAACTGTTTATATACAATAGAAACAGATGTCTCTAGGCGAATACAGATTCAGGTATGAAAGTCATTTATTAACCCTTTCCCAAATGCAACAAATCTGCACCAGATTATAAAAACCTTTATAAATTAGAGAATAACTTTTGTAATCAGTGTAGACTCTAAGCCTGTACATCCACATGGTAAAACTATAGTTCATTCGAATATTAATTACGCAAGCTTGTAAGAAGTGGAGAGAGAGAGAGAGAGAGAGAAAGTCTGATAAAACACAGTGGATGTATAGTATAGACTGATTAGTACCTACATATCAACTTTTCTATATAAGTTGTTCTTTAAACATGCAGTCTTAAATGACTCATTTAATACATAAACTAACACATCTTATTACATTATAGTAATAACTCCATATAATTGCTGGAGAATTTGATATATCCATACACATAAGACAACTTTTGTTTACAAGCTTTGAAATGATCACAATTTACATAAAAAGATAACTGGTTTCAAATAGTTGTTGTGTCGCCTCGCCTATCTTGACATACATACACATGGAGACACATTGAGACACATTAAGACTCATTGAGACACATGGAGACACATTGGGACTCATTGAGATACACGTGGCAACACATGGAGACACATGGTGACACATGGTGACACATGGTGACTCATTAATACTCATGAGACACATGTAGACACATTGATACACATGGTGACACATTGACACACATGGTGACACATTGACACTCAGTGTGTCTATATGTGTCACCATGTGTCACCATGTATCTCCATGTGTCTCAGTGTATCTACATATGTCTCAATGACTCTAAATGTTTCTCAATGAGTCTAAATGTATCTCAATTAGTCTTAATGTGTATCAATTAGTCCTAATGTGTATCAATGTATCTACATGTGTCTCAATGTATCTATATGTGTCTCCATGTATCTCCATGTGTCTCAATGTATCTCCATGTGTCTCAATGACTCTTAATGTTTCTAAATGAGTCTAAATGTTTCTCAATGAGTCTACATATGTCTCAATGTATCTCCATATGTCTCAATGTATCTCCATGTGTCTCAATGACTCTTAATGTTTCTCAATGAGTCTACATATGTCTCAATGTATCTCCATATGTCTCAATGTATCTCCATGTGTCTCAATGACTCTTAATGTTTCTCAATGAGTCTAAATGTTTCTCAATGAGTATAAATGTGTCTCAATGAGTCATTGGGACACATGTATATACACATTGAGACACATGCAGATCCACTGTGACATATGGACACATATTGAGACACATTGAGTCATATGGAGACACATGGAGCTCACTTATCTGTTGTCTGTCATGCTTTCACTGACTGACAGATTGGCAGGCAACTCATTTATTCTTTCAAAATTCCGACATTTCAGTTTACAGCCTTTGAAACTGAAGAGAAATTGGATGTGCTTGAAGTTTGGGATGGGGGCCCCACTGTACGGACAAGCACATTAATGACCAGGTTATCTGGTACAGATGTTGGAAAGTTTCGGTCCTTTATGAGTAGTACAAACCATCTTCTACTCAGATTTGTGACGGATGGAAGTGTCCAAAAAATTGGGTTTAACATCACATGGTCAACAGGTTATTGTTTTTCTCTTCCCCATATATATGCCTCTACAACAGACTATTTTTGAGAGAAAAAACTGCGCCAAATGGGAAATTACTCATATTGAGTAATTTGTTCTATGGGTGTTGGAAAAATTGCGGCTACAATCTTAAACATTTACACATGTCATCTCTTGTAAAATGGATTATCTACAATTTTCTAACTTTTATTATTGACTTTTTCCTCCTCAAAATGCTACTCAATTATACATCATTGAGAAATATGGTTGCTACAAGTACCATTAAAATGACATTAAAACTAATACATATATGGAGGGGAGTTCACCACCTATTTCTTTCACAAAGGAAACAAACTAAGAAGTTGTTACTTTTTATTCTCAATTATTCTCTGTTCTATGGAGTGAAAAGAAAAGAAAATGTTGGCACGATTATTGATATTGAATTATTTTTCTCTTATTTATATTTTCTATGCTTTTCAGAGTTTAAATGTGAAATAAATAAAGTGATTGATTTTAAACTGACGGGCGGACAGAATGGATATGTTAAAGCTTTGACAGAGCGTCAGAGTGTGGATAATTGTATCAATGAATGTAGCGGAGAGCTGGAGTGCTGGGGATTTACATATAACGTGAATAATATGGGAGACAAATCCTGTTACATCATGATGGAACCTCCAGTTATTGAGAGGGACATATGTTGTGAAATCTACGTGAAAACATGTCCGGGAACATTGGGAGTCACATGTAAGTTTTGAGTCCAGGCTGTTGAATATATTAACCCTTTCCAATATACAACAAATATACAGCTGATGACTATGAACACTTGTAGGCATAAACATCCATAACAAATGGAGCTATATTCATTGCATAAAGTTGAAAACATTGTAACAAAAAGAGAAATTGCTCACTATGAGCAATTTCTCCTTTTGTCACAATGTTTTGAAAGAGGTCTGCTGTAGATGTATCATAATTATCTGCAAGTAAGAGTCCATAGCTAATTCAAGGAATTTTAAGATAACATTGATCAGGCAACGGTATATATCGCTTTATAGCCTGCTGATCTCGCTTTAAACTGGTGGCCAGGCTGACCACGCTTTATACTGGTACCACGGGCTGATCTCGCTTTAAACTGGTGGCCAGGCTGACCTCGCTTTAAACTGGTGACCAGGCTGACCTCGCTTTATACTGGTAACACAGACTGACCTCGCGTTATACTGGTACCACAGGCTGACCTCGCTTTAAACTGGTGGTCAGGCTGACCTCGCTTTAAACTGGTGGCCAGACTGACCTCGCTTTAAACTGGTGGCCAGGCTGACCTCGCTTTATACTGGTAACACAGGCTGACCTCGCTTTAAACTGGTGGCAAGGCTGACCTCGCTTTATACTGGTAACACAGGCTTGACCACGCTTTATACTGGTACCACAGGCTTACCTCGCTTTAAACTGGTAACACAGGATGACCTCGCTTTATACTGGTAACACAGGCTGACCACGCTTTATACTAGTACCACAGGCTGACCTCGCTTAAAACTGGTACCACAGGCTGACCACGCTTTATACTGGTAACACAGGCTGACCTCGCTTTAAACTGGTGGCCAGGCTGACCTCGCTTTATACTGGTAACACAGGCTGACCTCGCTTTATACTGGTGGCCAGGCTTACCACGCTTTATACTGGTACCACAGGTTGATCTCGCTTTATACTGGTACCACAGGCTGACCTCGCTTTATACTGGTAAAACAGGCTGACCACGCTTTATACTGGTACCCCAGGCTTACATTGCTTTAAACTGGTAACACAGGCTGACCTCGCTTTATACTGGTAGCACAGGCTGACCTCGCTTTATACTGGTAACACAGGCTGACCACGCTTAATACTGGTAGCACAGGCTGACCTCGCTTTATACTGGTAGCACAGGCTGATCTCGCTTTATACTGGTACCACAGGCTGACCTCGCTTTATACTGGTAGCATAGGCTGACCTCGCTTTATACTGGTACCACAGGCTGACCTCGCTTTATACTGGTAACACAGGCTGACTTCGCTTTATACTGGTACCACAGGCTAATCTCGCTTTAAACTGGTAACCCAGGCTGACCACGCTTTATACTGGTACCACAGGCTGACCTCGTTTTATACTGGTACCACAGGCTGACCTCGCTTTATACTGGTACCACAGGCTGACCTCGCTTTATACTGGTACCACAGGTTGATCTCGCTTTATACTGGTACCACAGGCCGATCTCGCTTTATACTGGTAACACAGGCTGACCTCGCTTTATACTGGTACCACAGGCTGACCTCGTTTTATACTGGTACTACAGGCTGACCTCGCTTTATACTGGTAACACAGGCTGACCTCGATTTATACTGGTAACAGGCTGACCTCGCTTTATACTGGTACCACAGGCTGACCTTGCTTTATACTGGTAGCACAGGCTGACCTCGCTTTATGCTGGTACCACAGGTTGATATCGCTTTATACTGCTACCACAGGCTGATCTCGCTTTATACTGGTAACACAGGCTGACCACGCTTTATACTGGTAACGCAGGCTGACCTCGCTTTATACTGGTACCACAGACTGACCTCGCTTTATACTGGTACCACAGGCTGACCTCGCTTTATACTGGTACCATAGACTGACCTCGCTTTATACTGGTACCACAGGCTGACCTCGCTTTATACTGGTATCACAGGCTGACCTCGCTTTATACTGGTAACACAGGCTGATTACGCTTTATACTGGTAGCACAGGCTGACCTCGCTTTATACTGGTACCACAGGTTGATATCGCTTTATGCTGCTACCACAGGCTGATCTCGCTTTATACTGGTAACACAGGCTGACCACGCTTTATACTGGTAACGCAGGCTGACCTCGCTTTATACTGGTACCACAGACTGACCTCGCTTTATACTGGTAGCACAGGCTGACCTCGCTTTATACTGGTATCACAGGCTGACCTCGCTTTATACTGGTAACACAGGCTGATTACGCTTTATACTGGCAACACAGGCTGATCTCGCTTTATACTGGTAACACAGGCTGATTACGCTTTATACTGGTGACCAGGCTGACCTCGCTTTATTCTGGTGGCCAGGCTGACCTCGCTTTATACTGGTAACACAGGCTGACCACGCTTTATACTGGTAACACAGGCTGACCATGCTTTATACTGGTAACACAGGCTGACCACGCTTTATACTGGTAACACAGGCCGACCTCGCTTTATACTGGTAACACAGGCTGACCTCGCTTTAAACCTCGCTTTATACAAGTAACTCAGGCTGACCTCGCTTTATAGTGGTAACACAGGCTGACCTTGCTTTATACAAGGAACTCAGGCTGACCTCGCTTTATACTGGTGGCACAGGATGACCTCACTTTATACTGTTAACACAGGCTGATCTCGCTTTATACTGGTTGCCAGGCTGACCACGCTTTATACTGGTAACACAGGCTGACCACGCTTTATACTAGTAACACAGGCTGACCTCGCTTTATACTGGTGGCCAGGCTGACCACGCTTTATACTGGTAACATAGGCTGAGCTTGCTTTATATAAGTAACTTAGGCTGACCTCGCTTTATACTGGTGGCACAGGGTGACCTCCCTTTATACTGGTAGCACAGGCTGATCTCGCTTTATACTGGTAGCCGGGCTGACCACGCTTTATACTGGTAACACAGGCTGACTTCGCTTTATACTAGTAACACAGGCTGACCTCGCTTTATACTTGTGACAGAGGCTGACTTCGCTTTATACTGGTAGTACAGGCTGGCCTCGCTTTATACTGGTGACACAGGCCGACTTCGCTTTATACTGTTAACACATTTATACTGGTGGTAAAATGATAACCTTGCTTTATACTGGTAACACTGGCTGACCTCGCTTTTTTACTGGTGGTAAAAGGCTGACCTCGCTTTATCCTAGTAACACAGGCTGACCTCGTTTATTTTACTTAATAATTTCTCTGTCCACCTGGCCATCAGACCTTAACTTACTGATCTTTTCTCTATCCATCTGACCATCAGACCATAACTTACAGATGATCATTTCTCTGTCCATCTGGTCGTCAGACTTTAACGATCACTTTCCATCTGGCTGTCAGACTTGAACTTCAGATCCTTTCCCTGTCTGTCTGGCCATCAGACAATAGCTTACTGGCCGTCATACCTTAACTTTAAGATCATTTATCTGTCCATCTTGCTGTCAGACCTTAACTAACAGATAATCTCTCTGTCCATGTGGCCGTCAGACCTTAACTTACAGATTATTTCTCTGTCCATCTGGCCGTCAGACCTTAACGATGATTTTCCTTTTGGCCGTCCGACCTTAACTTACAGATCATTTGTCTGTCCATATGGCCGTCAGACCTTAACTTACCGGCCATAAGACCTTAACTTACTGGCTATCAGACATTAACTTACAGATAATTTCTCTGTCCATCTGGCCGTCAGGCTTTCACTTACAGATCATTTCTCTGTCCATATGGCCGTCAGACTTTAACTTCCTGATAATTTCTGTCCATCTGGCCGATACAATGCTTGTTTAAAGTAACTTTTCTTTTTTATACGCCCATATTAATTTGGGTCGTATTATGAACATGCTTGTAGGCATAATGTATAGGCCAAGTTTGATAACCTACCAAATCGTTCAGGGCACTTTTCGTTTATAGCCCTTGAATTATCCAAAATTTGCTAAATAGACCTCGTCCGCTCCTTTACTTCTGCAACGTGTACCGACGTTAAGCCATCGCGGGTCACCCATCCAGGTACTAACCGCGATGAACGTTGCTTAACTTTAGAAAACGGTCAACCACTCTACAAACGTCGCTATAAAAGCCGGCTTCTACGACAAGGCCGTAGAAGTGATATTTAAACCTATACCCCGTCCCCGTTACATTTCTCCCTCTTTTCTCTTGACTTCGACCCGAAGTCACACAACTGAACACAAGCAGTATACCAGAGTGGAGTATATGTAACATCACTGGGGTCCGCGGATGATGGTGATATCAACCCAAAAATCCCACCGCTTCCACCATTGGTAACGTGTACCGGCGTTAAGCCATCGCGGTATCGCGGGTCACCCATCCAGGTACTCACCGCGATGAACGTTGCTTAACTTTAGAAAACGGTCAACCACTCTACCAACGTTGCTATAAAAGCCGGCTTCTACGACAAGGCCGTAGAAGTGATATTTAAACCCCGTTCCAGTTACACTTCAACAGTTCTTATCCAACCTTCATCAAACTTGATGTGAATGTTTATGAGCATAAAACCCTGGTTTTGACAAAAGACTGGCCAAATCACTTAAGTCATTCCAGAGTTATGCCTGTCTGACTGGGGTATTTTGTGATAGTTTGGCACGTTTGTTTCATATTTCTTTCAAAAGTCATCTGTTGCAGAGGCTTGCACAGTCATATGTTAGGACATAGTTTAGAAATTCCTGAAGTTGGTAGGTGGTGTCCACAATGATATCAGCTTTTTAACTGAAAGCAATTATTATCCAATCTTCCCAGAACTTGGTCACTCTGTTAACCCATTCCCACATACAACAGATGACTTTGACAATAATGATACGAAAATATTGAAAATTTCCGAGCATGAACGTATGCATATTATTTAATAAAGTTGAACACATTGTGGCCAGAGAATAAATTACTCATCATGAGCAATTATACCGTATGCAACTATACTTTCAAAAGTTGTCTGCAGGTGGGAAAGAGTAAATATTGTCTATTTACAGCTTTAACTGACCTACCACTGGCGGCATCCATTCTACAAGCTACATCGACTCCAGCATATCTTTATACACCTCTCTATCCATTATATTATATTGGTAATATGGAGGTTGAGTACACAATCACAACAACTGGAAATAATCTCATCACATTACAGGTATAAATATATAGAGAATAATTACGGCAGCTTATACTTCTTATATAAATGTATAAGAAAAGAACTATTTGTATGGTATGCAACTGAAAGAAAAGCACTTTAAATTTGTCCTCCTCCTCCTCTTGACAAATGTTCAAATAATTTTGCAGAAAGGTTCCATCTATCTGATTTCTTCAAGCAATGCTAATCGGTCGAAAAACATGGCCTGCAGGGGGCGAGGCTGTTTTGCTTTACATGGCTAAAGTGACAACTTTCAAACTCTTCTCATCCGAAAGTATCAGACTGATTGTCAAATAAGTTTGCAGACATGCTCCTTGGGTGACACTTTACCTGGTTCCTTCATGCCCCGTTGATTGGTCAAATAACATGGCCACAAGGCCCCCAGAGATTTATAAATGTTGTTGGTTATTTCGCTCTGTGGAGTTATACTGGTCATCTTGGGCCTCTTGTATTAGCTTGAATAAATAACATTGCAATAATCAGGCGAACGATCTAGGGCCATCATGGCCCTCTTGTATCATTTAACCCTTGATTTCACATTAAATTATGTAACATTTGAATATGAGAGTAAGAAAAGTGTTGGTTTATATTTCTCCCGACGTATAATTAAACAATTTTGCTAAATGTATCTTCTTGTCCAAAAGTTAGATTTAAAAACCTTTACCACATACAACACATCTGTATAAGATGACTTTCATACCATATAGGCAGAAATGTAGAACCTCTCTATAAGTGAAAATGTCATTATTGAATAGAGTTAAAAATGTCTTGCCAAAAGGAGAATTTATTAATTACTCCAATTGCTTCCAAAATTGGTCGACTATAAATGCGTCGAAACGCAGCTGCAGGTGGGACATGCAAAATACTGATATTCTTATAAAAAATTGCAATTCCTTGATCATGTATATTTTGTTTTGCAGATACAGAAAGTAGATTTGTGCTGTTCGGACAGTATCTATGTTTATGACGGTGATGGCCCATCAGCAGCTAGACTTGCAACAATAGATCAGTTGTTTTCACCTGGATTTGTTCTATCTACTGGTCAGACCATGTATATTCAAATGGATTTGATGAAACATTGGGATTGTACAGGAGTCATAATGACTTACGAACAAGGTAATGGGTTCAACCAAATCCCTATTACTGATACATACAACACATTTCCTGCTAGCCAATTCAAATTTGGAAAATTTTGTTGAAAATGGAGAAATTGCTCCAGATGCCCAAAATGATTGAACTGTTTGAGTTTCTAGGAAGCGTAACTTAAAAGTTGACGTTGAGAACAGTATAGGTCCAGAACAGCCTGTGAAGGGTGTAATCAAGATCTATAATGTGTAAATTCAGATAAGATTGAATTTATTTACATACGGATTGGCTCATTATTGATGTCTGTAAAGTTGGTTATGTACACTTCACACTCATCCATGGAATTGGTTATGTACACTCCACACTAATCCATGGAATTGAGTATGTACACTCCACACTCATCCATGGAATTGAGTATGTACACTTCACACTCATATATGGAATTGAGTATGTACACTCCACACAAATCCATGGAATTCAGTATGTACACTCCACACTCATCCATGGAATTGAGTATGTACACTCCACACTAATCCATGAAATTGAGTATGTACACTTAACTCTCATCCATGGAATTGAGTATGTACACTCCACACTCATCCATGGAATTGAGTATGTACACTCCACACTAATCCATGGAATTGAGTATGTACACTTAACTCTCATCCATGGAATTGAGTATGTACACTCCACACTCATCCATGGAATTGAGTATGTACACTCCACACTAATCCATGGAATTGAGTATGTACACTTAACTCTCATCCATGGAATTGAGTATGTACACTCCACACTAATGCATGGAATTGAGTATGTACACTTTACACTCATCCATGGAGTTGAGTATGTACACTTCACAAACATCCAGGGAATTGATTATGTACATTCCACACTCATCCAGGGAATTGATTATGTACACTTTACACCATACAGGGAATTGATTATATACACTTTACACTCATCCAGGGAATTGATTGTGTACACTTCACACCCATCCAGGGAATTGATTATGTACACTTTACACCCATCCAGGGAATTGATTATGTACACTTTACACCCATAAAGGGAATTAATTATGTACACTTTACACTCATCCAGGGAATTGATTGTGTACACTTCACACTCACCCATGGAATTGAGTATGTACACTTCACACTCATCCAGGGAATTGATCATGTACACTTTACACTCATCCAGGGAATTGAGTATGTACACTTCACACTCATCTAGGGAATTGATTTTGTACACTTCACACTCATCCAGGGAATTGAGTATGTACACTTCACACTTATCCATGAAATTCAGTATGTACACTCCACACTCATCCATGTAATTGGGTATGTACACTTCACACATCATCCAGGGAATGACCATGTACACTTTACACTCATCCAGGGAATTGATCATGTACACTTTACACTTATCCATGGAATTGATTATGTACACTTCGCACTCATCCATGAAATGGATTATGTACACTTTACACTCATCCAGGGAATTGATTATGTAACTTTACACTTATCCAGGGAATTGGTTATGTTCACTTCACACTCATCCGTGGAATAGATTATGTACACTTTATACTCATCCAGGGAATTGATTATGTACACTTCACACTCATCCAGGGAATTGGTTATGTACACTTTACACTAATTCAGGGAATTGGTTATGTACACTTCACACTTATCCAGGGGATTGATTATGTACACTTCACAGTCATCCAGGGAATTGGTTATGTACATTTTACACTCATCCAGGGAATTGATTATGTACACTTCACACTCATCCAGGGAATTGATTATGTACACTTTATACTCATCCTGGGAATTGATTATATACACTTCACACTAATCCATGGAATTGATTATACATGTACACTTCACACTAATCCATGGAATTGATTATACATGTACACTTCATACTCATACATGGAATTGATTATGTACACTTCACACTCACCTAGGGAATTGATTATGTGCACTTTACACTCATAAAGGGAATTGGTTATGTTCACTTCACACTCATCCAGGGAATTGATTTTGTACACTTCATACTCATCCAGGGAATTGATTATGTACTCTTCACACTAATCCAGGGAATTGATTATTTACAATTTACACTCATCCAGGGAATTGATTATTTACACTTAACACTTATACATGGAATCGATTATGTACACTTCACACCCATCCATGGAATTGATTATGTACACTTTACACTCATCCAGGGAATTGATCATGTACACTTTACACATATCCATAGAATTGAGTATGTACACTTCACACTCATCCAGGGAATTGATTATGTACACTTTACACTCATCCAGGGACTTTATCATGTACACTTTACACTCATCCAGGTAATAGATCATGTACACTTTACACTCATCCATGGAATTGATTATGTACACTTCACACTCATCCATGTAATTGAGTATGTACACTTTACACTCATCCAGGGAATTGATAATGTACACTTTACACTTATCCAGGGAATTGGTTATGTTCACTTCACACTCATCCGTGGAATAGATTATGTACACTTTACACTCATCCAGGGAATTGATTATGAACACTTCACACTCATCCAGGGAACTGATTATGTACACTTCACACTAATCCATGTAATTGATTATGTACACTTCACACCAATCCATGGAATTGATTATGTACACTTTACACTCATCCAGGAAATTGATTATGTACACTTCACACTCATCCAGGGAATTGGTTATGTACATTTTACACTCATCCAGGGAATTGATTATGTACACTTCACACTCATCCATGTCATTGATTATGTACACTTTACACTCATCGAGGGAATTGATTATGTACACTTTACACTTATCCAGGGAATTGGTTATGTTCACTTCACACTCATCCGTGGAATAGATTATGTACACTTTATACTCATCCAGGGAATTGATTATGTACACTTCACACTCATCCAGGGAATTGATTATATACACTTCACACTAATCCATGGAATTGATTATGTACACTTCACACCAATCCATAGAATTGATTATGTACACTTTATACTCATCCAGGAAATTGATTATGTACACTTCACACTCATCCAGGGAATTGGTTATGTACATTTTACACTCATCCAGGGAATTGATTATGTACACTTTATACTCATCCTGGGAATTGATTATGTACACTTCACACTAATCCATGGAATTGATTATGTACACTTCACACTAATCCATGGAATTGATTATGCACACTTCACACTCATACAGGGAATTGATTATGTACACTTCACACTCATCTAGGGAATTGATTATAGGCACTTTACACTCATTCAGGGAATTGGTTATGTTCACTTCACAGTCATCAAGGGAATTGATCATGTACACTTTACACTCATCTATGGAATTGACCATGTACACTTCACACTCATCCAGGGAATTGATCATGTACACTTTACACTCATCCAGGGAATTGATTATGTACACTTCACACCCATCCAGGGAATTGGTTAAAACTTATTTATTTTACATCAATTGCGAAACAAGCTTTTAGCTCATAAATATTAATCAAGCTCGAGCCGTTTGTGTGGAAAAATACCAAAGTCAGAACCCGTTCATCACGTGACTCGAACCCTAGACATTTGATACGAGAGGCCGCGTCCTCTGTTACACTGTCTTCCAGGGAATTGATTATATACACTTCACACTCATCCAGGGAATTGAACTTTTAACTAGCTTTTATATTTACATTCTCTTTCATACATCAAATGAAAATTCGTGTGTTAGTCTGTATCTGGTTAAACTGTGCAGACAACCCTTCTACTTACTGTCCTGACTGTCTGTGTGAATACTAACTGCCCTGACTGTCAGTGTCAATACTTACTGTCCTGACAGTCTATATCAATACATACTGCCCTGACTGTATGAGTCAATACTAACTGTCCTGACTGTCAGTGTCAATACTTACTGACCTGACTGTCTGTGTCAATACTTACTACCCTGACTGTCTGTGTCAATACTTACTACCTTGACTGTTTGAGTCAATACTAACTGCCCTGACTATCTGTGTCAATACTTACTGCCCTGACTGTCTGTGTGAATACTTACTGCCCTGACTGTCTGTATCAATACATCCTGCCCTGACTGTCTGTGTCAATACTTACTGCCCTGAATGTCTGTGTTAATACTTACTGCCCTGACCGTCTATGTTAATACTTACTACCCTGACTGTCTATGTTAATACTTACTACCCTGACTGTCTGTGTGAATACTTACTGCCCTGACTGTCTGTGTGAATACTTACTGCCCTGACTGTCTGTGTGAATACTTACTGTCCTGACTGTCTGTGTTAATACTTCCTACCCTGACTGTCTGTGTGAATACTTACTGCCCTGACTGTCTGTGTGAATACTTCCTACCCTGACTGTCTGTGTGAATACTTACTGCCCTGACTGTCTGTGTCAATACTTCCTACCCTGACTGTCTGTGTGAATACTTACTGCCCTGACTGTCTGTGTCAATACTTCCTACACTGACTGTCTGTGTGAATACTTACTGTCCTGACTGTCAATGTCAATACTAACTGCACTGACTGTCTGTGTGAATACTTACTGTCCTGACTGTCAATGTCAATACTAACTGCACTGACTGTCAGTGTGAATACTTACTGTCCTGACTGTATGTGTGAATACTTACTGCCCTGACTGTCTGTATCAATACATACTGCCGTGACTGTCTGTGTGAATACTTACTACCCTGACTGTCAGTGTCAATACTAACTGCACTGACTGTCTGTATAAATACTAACTGTCCTGACTGTTTGTGTGAATACTTACTGTCCTGACTGTATGTGTGAATACTTACTGCCCTGACTGTCTGTATCAATACATAATGCCCTGACTGTCTGTGTGAATACTTACTACCCTGACTGTCAGTGTCAATACTAACTGCACCGACTGTCTGTGTTAATACTTACTACCCTGACTGTCTGTGTCAATACTTATTACTCTCACTGTCTGTGTCAATACTTACTGCCCTGACTGTGTGTGTCAATACTTTCTGCCCTGACTGTCTGTGTGAATACTTACTACCCTGACTGTCTGTGTCAATACTTACTGCCCTGACTGTCTGTGTGAATACTTACTGACCTGACTGTCTGTGTCAATACTTACTGCCCTGACTGTCTGTGTCAATACTTACTGCCCTGACTGTCTGTGTCAATACTTACTGCCCTGACTGTCTGTGTGAATACTTACTACCCTGACTGTCTGTGTCAATACTTACTGCCCTGACAGGCTATGTCAATACTTCCTACCCTGACTGTCTGTGTGAATACTTACTGTCCTGACTGTCTGTGTCAATACTTACTGCCCTGACTGTCTGTGTGAATACTTTCTACCACGACTGTCTGTGTGAATACTTACTGTCCTGACTGTCTGTGTGAATACTTCCTACCTTGACTGTCTGTGTGAATACTTACTGCCCTGACTGTCTGTGTGAATACTTCCTACCCTGACTGTCTGTGCGAATACTTACTGCCATGACTGTCTGTGTCAATACTTCCTACCCTGACTGTCTGTGTGAATACTTACTGCCCTGACTGTCTGTGTCAATACTTCCTACACTGACTGTCTGTGTGAATACTTACTACACTGACTGTCTGTGTGAATACTTACTGTCCTGACTGTCTGTGTCAATACTTACTGCCCTGATTGTCTGTGTCAATACTTACTACCCTGACTGTCTGTGTGAATACTTACTGTCCTGACTGTCTGTATCAATACTTACTGCCCTGACTGTCTGTGTGAATACTTACCAACCTGACTGTATGTGTGAATACTTACTGCCCTGACAATCTGTGTCAATACTTACTGCCCTAACTGTGTGTAAATACTTACTGTCCTGACTGTCTGTGTGAATACTTACTGCCCTGACTGTCTGTATCAATACATACTGAGCTGACTGTCTGTGTGAATACTTACTGCCCTGACTGTCTGTGTCAATACTTACTACCCTGACTGTCTGTATCAATACATACTGACCTGACTGTCTGTGTGAATACTTACTGTCCTGACTGTCAGTGTCAATACTAACTGCACTGACTGTCTGTGTGAATACTTACTGTCCTGACTGTATGTGTAAATACTTACTGCCCTGACTGTCTGTATCAATACATACTGCCGTGACTGTCTGTGTGAATACTTACTACCCTGACTGTCAGTGTCAATACTAACTGCACTGACTGTCTGTATAAATACTAACTGTCCTGACTGTCTGTGTGAATACTTACTGTCCTGACTGTATGTGTGAATACTTACTGCCCTGACTGTCTGTATCAATACATAATGCCCTGACTGTCTGTGTGAATACTTACTACCCTGACTGTCAGTGTCAATACTAACTGCACTGACTGTCTGTGTTAATACTTACTACCCTGACTGTCTGTGTCAATACTTATTACTCTCACTGTCTGTGTCAATACTTACTGCCCTGACTGTGTGTGTCAATACTTTCTGCCCTGACTGTCTGTGTGAATACTTACTACCCTGACTGTCTGTGTCAATACTTACTGCCCTGACTGTCTGTGTGAATACTTACTGACCTGACTGTCTGTGTCAATACTTACTGCCCTGACTGTCTGTGTCAATACTTACTGTCCTGACTGTCTGTGTCAATACTTACTGCCCTGACTGTCTGTGTGAATACTTACTACCCTGACTGTCTGTGTCAATACTTACTGCTCTGACAGGCTATGCCAATACTTACTACCCTGACTATCTGTGTCAATACTTCCTACCCTGACTGTCTGTGTGAATACTTACTGCCCTGACAGGCTATGTCAATACTTACTACCCTGACTATCTGTGTCAATACTTCCTACCCGGACTGTCTGCGTGAATACTTACTACCCTGACTGTCTGTGTCAATACTTACTACCCTGACTGTCTGTGTCAATACTTACTGCCCTGACTATCTGTGTCAATACTTCCTACCCTGAATATCTGTGTCAATACTTCCTACCCTGACTGTCTGTGTCAATACTTACTGCCCTGACAGGCTATGTCAATACTTACTGCCCTGACAGGCTATGTCAATACTAACTGCCCTGACTGTCTGTGTCAATACTTACTGTCCTGACTGTCTGTGTCAATACTTACTACCCTGACTGTCTGTGTCAATACTTACTGCCCTGACTGTCTGTGTCAATACGTACTGTCCTGACTGTCTGTGTCAATACTTACTGTCCTGACTGTCTGTGTCAATACTTACTGCCCTGACAGGCTATGTCAATACTTACTGTCCTGACTGGCTGTGTCAATTCTTACTGCCCTGACTGTGTCAAGAAACTTGTGACATTTGTCATTTCTTTTAAAATAATTAGCAATTTTTACTTTTGTAGCAATGTTTTAACTTTATTTAATAAAGACACTTTTATTTCAAAAGATCTCGAATTATTTTTTATCTAGGCATTTTCAAATTCTTCTATTGCAGATCTGTTGTATGTGGGAAAGAATTAAATTAACATAATTTTCTTATCTCCAAACAAGGTTGTAATATCGAAATGACAGCTGATTCTGGAGAGCTACGGTCGCCTGGTTATGGTGCTACTAGCTACCCGGGCATTATGGAGTGTAGTTGGCGAATTATACCAGCTGTAGATACAAGTGTAAGGCTCACATTCACTGACTTCTATACTGAGGAATCCCTCGATTATTTACAGGTAATGATATCATTGATCGTTTTGTAATAAATTCGATCTGTTTCAGGTTATGTGGGGTTGTTTTCTATCTGTGTACACTGAAGACTCGGGTGTGCCTGTGCATACTCACATTTATATGGCTACATGTAAAAAACATCCTCAATGCAGCTTTTGGCATAATCCAAGAACTTGAACCACCCACCTAGGTATAGCTATGTCATTTGTAAGTGAGAGTTGTCACTACCACAAACTGCCAGACTTAGCTTGTTTGTGTTACTACCAATTGTATTGTTGTTTATTTAATTATCAATTGTTTTGATGTTTGTATTAGTATCAAATGTATTGTTGTTTGTATTAGTATCAAATGTATTGTTGTTTGTATTAGTATCAAATGTATTGTTGTTTGTAATACTATCAATATTATTGTTGTTTGCATAACTATCAAGTGTATTGTTGATTGTATTATTATAAATTGTATTGTTATCTGTATTATTATCAATTGTATTGTTGTTTGTATTTTAATCAATTGTACTGATTTTTTCTGGCCGACGTATTCAGGTCTTCCCTGTAATAATCAATGTGAAATGGACAATGAGAGAAAAGGAACAGTATATCCATTGATCTGAACTGAGGAATCTTTCTCATTGGTGTGACACTAGTCACTAGGCTCCTGAAGGTCAATCTTTCCCATTGGTTGGATTCAAATCACTAAGCTCCTGGGGTCAATCTTTCTCATTTATGTGACTCTATTCACTAAGCTCCTGTGGGTCAACCTTTCTCATTGGTGTGACACTAGTCACTAAGCTCATTGGGGGTTGATCTATCTCATTGGTATGACACTAGTCACTTTGCTCCTAGATCTCAATCATTCCAATTGGGGTGACACTAGTCACTATGCTCATAGGGGCCAACCTATCCCATTGGTATGACACTAGTCACTAAGCTCCTAGGGGTCAATCTTTCCAATTGGTATGACACTAGTCACTATGCTCCTAGGGGTCAATCATTCCCATTGGTATGACACTAGTCATTATGCACCTAGGGGTAAATCTTTCCAATTGGTGTGACACTAGTCACTATGCTCATATGGGTCGATCTATCCCATTGGTATGACACTAGTCACTATGCTCCTAGGGGTCAATCTTTCCAATTGGTGTGCCACTAGTCACTAAGCTCCTGGGGTCAATCTTTCCCATTGGTTGGATTCAAATCACTAAACTCATAGAGGCCACTATATCCCTTTAGTCTGACACTAGTCACTATGCTCCTAGGGGCCAACCTATCCCATTGGTATGACACTAGTCACTAAGCTCCTAGGGGTCAATCTTTCCAATTGGTATGACACTAGTCACTATGCTCCTAGGGGTCAATCATTCCCATTGGTATGACACTAGTCATTATGCTCCTAGGGGTAAATCTTTCCAATTGGTGTGACACTAGTCACTATGCTCATATGGGTCGATCTATCCCATTGGTATGGCACTAGTCACTATGCTCCTAGGGGTCAATCTTTCTCATTGGTGTGACACTAATCACTATACCCCTAGGGGGTCAATCATTCCCATTGGTGTGACACTAATCACTATACCCCTAGGGGGTCAATCATTCCCATTGGTGTGACACTAATCACTATACCCCTAGGGGGTCAATCATTCCCATTGGTGTGACACTAATCACTATACCCCTAGGGGGTCAATCTTTCACATTCGTGTGACACTAGTCACTATGCTCATAGGGGCCAATCTTTTTCAATCGAGAAACACTAATCACTATACCCCTAGGGGGTCAATCATTCCCATTGGTGTGACACTAATCACTATACCCCTAGGGGGTCAATCTTTCACATTGGTGTGACACTAGTCACTATGCTCATAGGGGCCAATCTTTTTCATTCGTGAAACACTATTCACTATGCCATTAGGGGTAAATCTTTCCCATTGGTGTGACATTAATCACTATGTTTCTATGGGCCAATCTTTCTCATTTGTGTGACACTAGTCACTTATCTCCTAGAGGCCAATCTATCCCATTGATGTGATACTAGTCACTATGCTCATAGGGGCCAATTTATCCCATTGATGTGATACTAGTCACTCTGCTCATAGTGGTCAATCTTTCCCATTTGTGTGACACTAGTCACTATGTTCCTAGGGGCCAATCTATCCCATTGATGTGACACTAGTAACTAAGCTCATAGGGGCCAATTTATCCCATTGATGTGATACTAGTCACTATGCTTATAGTGGTCAATTGATCCCATTGATGTGACACTAGTCAATATGCTCATAGGGGCCAATCTATCCCATTGATGTGATACTAGTCACTATGCTCATAGTGGTCAATTGATCCCATTGCTGTGACACTAGTCACAATGCTCATAGGGGCCAATCTTTCTCATTCGTGTGACACTACTCACATTATACTCCTAGGAGCCAATCTTTTTCATTCGTGAAATACTAATCAGTATACCCCTAGGGGGTCAATCTTCCACATTGGTGTGACACTAGTCACAATGCTCACAGGGGTCAATCTTTCTCATTGGTGTGACACTTGTCACTATGCTCCTATTGGTCAATCTTTCCCATTGGTGTGACTTTAATCACTAAGCTGCCGAGGATCAATCTGCCCCATTAGTGCGACACTAATTACTATGTTCTAAGTGGCCAATCTTTCTCATTTGTGCGACACTAGTCACTTTTCTCCTAGGGGTCAATCTTTCCCATTGGTGTGACACTAGTCACTAAGCTCATAAGGGCCAATCTTTCCCATTTGTGTGACACTAGTCACTATGTTCCTAGGGGCCAATCTATCCCATTGATGTGACACTAGTCACTAAGCTCATAGGGGCCAATCTATCCTATTGATGTGATACTAGTCACTATGCTCATAGGGGCCAATTTATCCCATTGGTGTGACACTAGTCACTATGTTCCTAGGGGCCAATCTATCCCATTGATGTGACACTAGTCACTAAGCTCATAGGGGCCAATTTATCCCATTGGTGTGACACTAGTCACTATGCTCCTCGGGTCAATATTTCTCATTGGTGTGACACTAGTCACTATGCTCCTAGGGGTCAATATTTCCCATTGGTGTGACACTAGTCATTCACTTCATCGGGGGTCAATCTATCCCATTAGTGTGACACTAGTCACTAAGCTCCAGGTAACCAGTTTATCCCATTGGTATGACTCTAGTCACTACGTTTATCGGGGTCAATCTTTCCCATTGGTGTGACACTAGTCACTAAGCTCCGGGGGATCACTCTATTCTATTGGTGTGACTCTATTCACTAAGCACCGGGGGTCCACTCTGTTTTATTGGTGTGAGTTTATTCACTAAGCACCGGGGTCCACTCTATTCTATTGGTGTGACTCTATTCACTAAGCACCGGGGGTCCACTCTGTTTTATTGGTGTGAGTTTATTCACTAAGCACCGGGGGTCCACTCTATTCTATTGGTGTGACTCTATTCACTAAGCACCAGGGGTCCACTCTATTTTATTGACACTAGTCACTATGTTCCTAGGGGTCAATCTATCCCATTGATGTGACACTAGTCACTAAGCTCCTCGGGGCCAATATATCCCATTGGTGTGACGCTAGTCACTATGCTCCTCGGGTCAACCTTTCTCATTGGTGTGACACTAGTCACTATGCTCCTAGGGGTCAATATTTCCCATTGGTATGGCACTAGTCACTATGCTCCTAGGGGTCAATATTTCCCATTGGTGAGACACTAGTCATTCAGTTCATCGGGGTCAATCTTTCCCATTGGTGTGACACTAGTCACTAAGCTTTAAGGGGTCAATCTTTCCGATTGGTGTGACACTAGTCACTAAGCTTAAAGGGGCCATTGGTGTGACACTAGTCATTCAGTTCATCGGGGTCAATATTTCCCATTGGTGTGACACTAGTCACTATGCTCCTAGGGGTCAATATTTCCCATTGGTGTGACACTAGTCATTCAGTTCATCGGGGTCAATCTTTCCCATTGGTGTGACACTAGTCACTAAGCTTTAAGGGGTCAATCTTTCAGATTGGTGTGACACTAGTCACTAAGCTTAAAGGGGTCAATCTTTCCCATTGGTGTGACACTAGTCATTCAGTTCATCGGGGTCAATATTTCCCATTGGTGTGACACTAGTCACTATGCTCCTAGGGGTCAATATTTCCCATTGGTGTGACACTAGTCATTCAGTTCATCGGGGTCAATCTTTCCCATTGGTGTGACACTAGTCACTAAGCTTTAAGGGGTCAATCTTTCCGATTGGTGTGACACTAGTCACTAAGCTTAAAGGGGTCAATCTTTCCCATTGGTGTGACACTAGTCACTTAGCTTAAAGGGGTCAATCTTTCTCATTGGTATGACATTAGTCACTAAGCACCGGGGATCCACTCTATTATATTGGTGTGACTCTAGTCACTAAGCACCGGGGTCCACTCTATTCTATTGGTGTGACTCTAGTCACTAAGTTCATTGGAGTCAATCTTTCCCATTGGTGTGACACTAGTCACTAAGTTCATTGGAGTCAATCTTTCCCATTGGTGTGACACTAGTCACTAAGTTCATTGGAGTCAATCTTTCCCATTGGTGTGACACTAGTCACTAAGCTTTAAGGGGTCCACTCTATTATATTGGTGTGACTCTAGTCACTAAGTTCATTGGGGTCAATCTTTCCCATTGGTGTGACACTAGTCACTAAGCTTTAAGGGGTCAATCTCTCCCATTGGTGTGACACTAGTCACTAAGCTTAAAGGGGTCAATCTTTCCGATTGGTGTGACACTAGTCACTAAGCACCGGGGGTCCACTCTATTATATTGGTGTGACTCTAGTCACTAAGCACCGGGGTCCACTCTATTCTATTGGTGTGACTCTAGTCACTAAGTTCATTGGGGTCAATCTTTCCCATTGGTGTGACACTAGTCACTAAGCTTTAAGGGGTCAATCTCTCCCATTGGTGTGACACTAGTCACTAAGCTTAAAGGGGTCAATCTTTCTCATTGGTGTGACACTAGTCACTAAGTTCATTGGAGTCAATCTTTCCCATTGGTGTGACACTAGTCACTAAGCTTAAAGGGGTCCACTCTATTATATTGGTGTGACTCTAGTCACTAAGTTCATTGGGGTCAATCTTTCCGATTGGTGTGACACTAGTCACTAAGCTTAAAGGGGTCAATATTTCCCATTGGTGTGACACTAGTCACTTAGCTTAAAGGGGTCAATCTCTCCCATTGGTGTGACACTAGTCACTAAGCTTAAAGGGGTCAATCTTTCCGATTGGTGTGACACTAGTCACTAAGCTTAAAGGGGTCAATCTTTCCCATTTGTGTGACACTAGTCACTAAGATTAAAGGGGTCAATCTTTCTCATTGGTGTGACATTAGTCACTAAGCACCGGGGGTCCACTCTATTATATTGGTGTGACTCTAGTCAGTAAGCACCAGGGGTCCACTCTATTCTATTGGTGTGAGTCTAGTCACTAAACTCAGTATTTCCCCTTGGCGTGCTTTAAACAAGGTTTACTGTTCTTTTCATGAATAAGTTATTTTGTGAAATTTGCATTTGTCTAGATTTACAGAGAAGATACAGAACTTACCCCACTACATCCAGGAAATGGTTTCCATGGAAACATGATTCCACCTGTAATAACATCGACAAAAGCATTGGTTTTGCAGCTTAAAACCAGTGCCATCGGTAACTACAAAGGGTTTCGAGCAGTTTACTCTTCAGGTTAGTATGACTTGTATGCATTTGTTTTATCCACCATCTATTTTAAACCTTTCCCACATTCAACACATTTTTACAAGATTGAAACATCTAGGAAAAATTATGGAATTTCTCTATATAAACAATACTTTAATTATTGAATTAAGTTGAAAACGTTGTGGGAAAAAACGGACATACTCAGTACGAGAACTTTCTCCTTTTTCCACAATGTTTAGAAAAGTCATCTGCTGCAGACAGAGATTCTACAAATGGGATTGCTGTAGATGTTCCAGCTGCTGACACAATTGGAAAAGTGTTGGATAGTGTGGTGAAAGTAGAGCGGTACGAACAAACTTCATTTTGTAAGGCCACTTGATCCTGTAAACAAGTAAGGCGTCCGATTTTTTTTTTTTTAGAAAACTACAAATAGTCTTTATATGGTTCATTTGCTATAAAATAACAACCGTATTGTTATCATTTAAGAAAACTCGGGGAATCCCAAACAAAACTGTGTTATTATAAATAGACTGCCTATTGTATTATATAATATTGGCCAAGTTCATGACAAACTCAAGGAGGGTAGGGTCAGGGGGCACGTGTATCGATGGCGCATGCGCAGACACTTGGTTCTCGTGTACGCACATCTCCACGCTGGAGTCGAAATTCAAAATGGAAGCCTCCGTGTTGTATCCACTTATTTCATTATCGACACCAGAAAGCTCGTTTCCTTGTCTAAATTACGGATCGCAATTATTTGCAAGGCCCAATTAAACAAATCGTTATTTATCTGCCTTACAAATAAAAACATCACTGATTACTGAACCCAGAGTTTCGTATTTTAGGATTATTTACACAATTGCCACCCTCCGCCATTTTGGAACTCTTTTAACTCTCGCTTGAAGCAGGGTTGCAAATAGTTGGGGTCAGAAGTTCATACATGTATGACGTCACTAGGGTTAAAACTCTTGCCGTTCATGAGGAACCCGTGTAACTCTAGTCGGAACTCGGGGTTCGTCGTGAACTACGCCTATATATCATAATTATATACTATATATAGACCGTATAGAGGGGCTATTTTTAGCTACACGGGAGGGACTCCTCAAATTATCATTACCATAATTTTTATTATAGTGTTTGGACAATATAGAGAGACTTTTTGAGTATTTAACGAGTTATTGTGTATTTTCTCCCATTTTCTTCTGTAATGGAAATTCGGACGCCTGTGATCAAAGCGACACTTGAAATCATATTTTAATGTAAATTCACTAGTTTTTGTGGCGAAAAATATTTACATAGTCGGTTTTGAAAAATCGGTTGATATTTGTTTTCCTTACTGCAAACTAATTTACTCACATCCGTTATAGTTCCATCATTGATGCAGAGACGTGATAAATAATAATTATGTCAGTGCTACTTTGGTACCGGATTGTTACTAATATTTGAGTTTTATCGAGACATTATCTACATAGAGTTAAAATATGTAAATATTATCTTCGTCATGATTGGGCAGATAATAAATATCATTGCGCGTTCTATCTCCCTTGCAAATAACTCTGATGATATTCAAATCTGGAAATTCCAAAAGGTTCTATAAATAGCGCGCGAGACTGGTTATCTCAATATTATAAACGCTTTATTTTCTAGTTGTGCAAATATATGAAAGCGTCTAGATGATAAGACTGGTTTACAAAGGTTTAAAGGACACACGATGTCAGTGTGTACACACGTTATGTATACACGTCTGCACGTTTTAGAGTCAATTAGCAATCAATGTTGAAAGTGTAGCCTAATTTAGTTTGGAGATCGAGCATTATAATATATGCCTATATTTTTATAAATTGAACAGTTTGGCAAATGGTGAAATTGTGTTTTTTGAGCATGTTTGTGTTTGTTTTTGCACTCACATTTTTCGAAGCAGTTTAACAACCTCAGATACATATAAATATACTGTGTTTATATGTCTCTGACAACCCTCAATCATGCAATGTGAAGGGACTAAATTGAACAGACCTGTTTAATATCGGACATCATTGAAACAAACACCAAACTAATGAATACTGTTTTCTCTCCTTCTTTGATAATTTAGTCATTTCTAAAGTGTACAAAATATTTTATCTTAATATGGCCCAGCGACCTGGTGATGAACATGTGATTACCCGAACAATTTAGATTACAAATAGCCATTCTAATGAGCTAAAACGAGTACCAACTAGATTTTTCATAAATTTTGAACACATCACGACCAATTTCAGAACGTAACTAAAAAATCACCAAGACAACATTCTGGCAAACTAACATTATTCTACTGTCAAAAGATGCAAAAGATGCAGGGTTGATACATTCTCAAATTTACCCGCACCAGAGTCATCGCAAGCCCTACATCGATATACTGCTTGTTACTTTGCAAGATTTTCCATACGATCGCAACTACAGTGCCATTGGCGCTTTGATTTTATATGCAGTATATTAATACGTGTGAAAGCACGCCTATAGGTTACCCGTACGAAGACATCATAAGAGATCATAATTCAGTACGATCTTACTGTTTTTCACATATCAAATCTCAACCCCATAGGACTTTTTTCCGGCCATTTTGCTTCCGGTTTTACTGGACTGAACAATTATCGTAACCTATTAATTTCGTAACCGGTAAATCCGCAGACAGGATATTCCTAAGTTTTGCTAGAACTAAATGGAATAATTTAATAAGACAATATATCTTCCTACTCAATAAAGGAATGAAAACAAGTCATCTCTCACATGTGATAATTTGCGTGTAGTCAAACTCGTTTTCTATTTCAAAATAATATTTTTTCAACTAACCGGATGTACACACATCCAAATGTTACGTCACTGTAACGCAAGTGACGTCATCGTAAGCCAAGTTATGAATAACTAACAAAAGGAAAGCGACAGAAATGGTCGGAAAGGATAGTTTGACTCGTCGAAATGTAGGTCCGTAAATTTTAGATTTAATTCATTGGAAGTACTTTATGAATGGTAAGTCGAATATTCTGTTTTACCTGAAACTGAAGGGGCTAAACTTAACCCTTTCCAGCATACATCAAATATGCAGCAAATGAAATTGACAATGTTGAGGGGGAATAAAGGGGAAAGCCAAAGTTTAATTAATGAAATGAATAGAATTGGAAAGATTGTGGCAAGAGGAGAAATTGCAGATCATGAGCAAGTGGGCCTTTTCTCCACAGCGTTTTCATATGCGTCAACAAATTAGCTCAACATGCCTTTAACCTTTCTATGATTTCCCTTGAGTAATTTAAAGCAGCATATCAGGTAAATAGTTTAAAGAATGATACGGGGAATTTCTATTCACCCTACATAACTGAACTCATTTCCCTTATAAAGACACACACTATTGAATTATCGTATATTTGTCAAAAAGTACAGTTTTCTTTGTCTTTATGCATAATGTTTTCAACTTTGTCTCAAGATAACACATTCAGCCAGATAATGCAAAGGAAGCCTTGGAAGATTGTTGTGTGGAGTATTTTGTTCTAGAAAGTCAGGGAAAAAATGTTAGGTGAACTGAAATACCATTGCAAATAATGTTGCGCTCAAGTCAATCAATCAATCAACCATGTCAATCAGTTTCCAATTGTATTTATTAGTAGTTTACAAATAACTGGCATTTGAAATCAGAACATTATTCAATGCCTTCAAGTGTTGTTTTCCATCAACATCCCTGGCAATCTCACAGTCTGTTACACTCCTGACCTTATTAAAAAATAAAACAGATATGTACTGATTAAACTTAAATACATGATAAGTTTAGGTGTTTTTTTTCAATATGTTTTGTCCCTGGACTGACACAGCTTAATTAATTGTTCTTGCTTTCACACGACCTAGTCTTTGCCTATTAATTAACATATTAAATAATCATATATTCATACAGGTGTATGTAGAGTAAACACCCAATGTATTTTAATGCTGATAACTTGGTGTACTAGCATTTGTTTATCGATTAGCACTCAATAAGAGGGGTTATCATAGATGCCTGGTCTCCTTTACGTAAGGACTTTATTTGCGCTTATTATTCACGGGGTACCATCCCATGCCGGATTCAAGCCTCGGTTAGTATAACTACCGCGAATATGTACGGAATGGCAATAATGCAGAGTGCTAGGGTAAACAATCCCGACCAACAACACGAGGAATTTTGGAAAGGGAAACAAAATCAAATCAAATCAGGAATGAGTTAGTTCACTCCTGGTCGTTAACAGCGGGTTATTGATTCCGTTAGATCGAGGCGGTTTGTTTTGTAAATTTCTATCGTAGTAGAGTGTTGTGCCTATGCGAACAGTGTATTAGATATCTTAATAACCTATCCTCAGCTTGAAAACGTAGCAAATACAGACACTCAACTGAGATACAAGAATCTAATGCCGCTGCTATTGAGCTATAGCTGGGTTAAATTGCTTTAGGCTGAGCGATAGGCTTGTATAGCCTGGGCAACATTTGCACATGATCACCTTTGCACATTGTTTATGATCAAGCTGATTCGTAATAATTACAGTTGTTTAACCAATCATTTTGCGATTAAGTCTATAAGCAGCGACACGTTAATTCCTAATCATTGTTTAAATCCTCCACCCATGTATTTAATATTCTATGTGGAAGATTGTCGGTTTTGTGGCAAGAATGTTGTGTGGAGTACTGGTGCGAGAAAGCCATGATACGCATGTTATGTGAGCGGGTTGCTTTGATGAAACTGAAATACCATTTATATCAATTGACTCTTGTTACAATACCTTAACCCTTTGGTAGTTACAACAAGTTTGCAGCAGACGGGAAATATTTGTTGGAAGCTTGTATCAATTTGTGCTGATCTAAACTGTTACTGTTCAGAAATGCCAACTTGTAGTTTTTCTCATGCACAGCTGGTCAAATGTTGATCCAAAGGTCCTTGATTCCCGTGAAATAAGCGTCCTTACTTGGGATCTACCCACACACCTCCAAACACACCCCTACAGATACACCCACCCACACCCCTCCAGACACACCTACCCATATACCTCCAGACACACCTACCCACACACCTCCCAATACAGTTGAAAACACCTCCCATCCCATTTCCCCTCACACCTCCCATCACATCTCCCCACACACTTCCCAACACATCTCCCCTCAGACCTTCCAACACATCTTGTACACCTCCCAACTAACCTTACCACTTCCCAACACGCCACCCCATACACCAGCTCACACACTCTGCACACAGACCTCCCCACATACCATGCCACACATCCCCCACACCTCCCAATACACCAGCTCACATAATATGCACACACCTACCAACATACCTCCACACACACACACCACACACCTCTTCACACACTGGGGCCCAGTATTGATTGGGTCTCCAGCAAGCTGTTATTGGGGTGTTAATGACTTGCAACCCAATTCGAATTAAACCTAGTTTTCTTTTCTAGGTTGTCCAAATTTTGTATCCCCTGGATTAAAGATATCACCACCAGACTCCAGTTTTCATGCCCCTGATGAAGTCTCGTTGTCCTGCAAAGAAGGCTATACATTTAGCGGCAACAACATTGGAAATACAAATGTTCCATTAATCTGTGAGTCTGGAGGACAGTGGAATGACACCAATATACTATTTTGTGAACGTAAGTGGTGAACTAACAACATTTTGAGGATTGCAAAGAATTGTTGATTGCCCTTAACCCTTTCCAACATACAACAATCTGTAAATATCTAGTCATATATATGGAAAATCGTGGTATAATTTTGAACAGAGTTGGGAAAATTCTGGAAAAAGAAGAAAGTGCACATAATGCTATCAAAGGTTATATTACACAGATGGTTCATAAGTTGTCTGCATGGAAGAAAGGTTAACTTACAAAGCCAATGTGTCAGAATATCTATTTTATGATGTAGATTTTACAATTATAATAAAATGCATATTATATATTTGTGTAATTTGTATTTCACCCCACAAATAAGCATTGATTGACAATGATCAGGTTTACAAATAAGGAACACAGTGACAATATATATCTCCATTATGATTTTCATAGGGAAGAAGTGGGTTTACCTTTTTTTTTCAATAAAGCCTTTATAATTATTATGCCCCTTTCAAAGAAGAGGGGTTATATTGCTTTGCACATATGTCTGTCGGTCGGTCAGTGGGATGGTTGATTGATATCTGGATGATGCCTTCAGTAATCAACTTGGCAGGGATGTTGTGCATGATCAGTATATTGCTTTTGAGGCAATCTGTTCAAAGGTCAAGATCACAACGACCTTGAACACAGAAGGCTTGTCATATGTATACGGGTGAAATGATGTTTGACAAACATCTCCTGTTATTATTATTATTGCATCTGCTCCAGCTGACGAGGTTCTCTACTTTAAGCTACTAAACTCAACATCGTTATCTTGATATTCCTAGAATTGGCTTTAGACTATCAAAAATGCAAAACTTAAAACTTCAGCATTGGATTGGTTGAGTGGTTTTCTAAATCTTGACAAATTGTGCTAAGATACGAACATTTTTTGTTTCAGAGAGTTACTGTGGGCTATCTCCAGATCTACTCAATGGATATGTAATCAATGCATCAGGAGTGTTAGGTGGGAACATTGTTCAGTATGCCTGTAATAAAGGATATGATATGGTCGGCCAGGGAATTGTCAGATGCCAAAGTGATGGAACATGGGAAGAAATACCAGGGTGCACTTGTAAGAATCATACTTAATATCTTTCCCACATATAGATGCTTACTGATTTCTCTGAAGCATCGAAATGAGCAATTTCTCCTTTTGATAAAACATTGTGCAGGGAAACGGATGTGATATATCTTTGGCTTTGTCTGTCCGTCAATAATAGGTAAATGTCAGACAGCAAGTTTCACTAAGATTGCTCACGAAAGTTTATCCAATTGAACTCATATTGTATATGTTATGTATATCATTTAAATTACATGGAAAGGGAAATAACCATTGCGTCAATCTTTTCTTGTTTGTTTCAAGTTATCTCCCTTAAACCAATGTTTTATCACAATAACCTTATGAATACCTAAGGCCATATTTTATTTTAAATTTATCAAAACATTCATCTTCATCAAATCTCTGTTAACTGGGTCATGTGGGCTCAAAAACTAGGTCGCCAGCTGAAGTTTTAGAAATACTTTTGATACTTCAGAGTCCTCATCTTTCATAAAATATTCATGAAAGATCATCAGAATATTTATGTCTATAAAGTTTAGATCATATTTGAAACTGGGTAACATTGGGTAAAAAACAAGGTCACTCGGTCAAAATGAGTAATTTATTCCACACATTTTAAAATAGATTGTTTTAAGTAACCAAGGTGTTCAATTGTTTTGCTGGAGATCTCAATTAAATGAATTAACTTGTTTCTTGAGAGTTTCCAATTTTGCATAGTTGTTTTCAAAGTCATCTTCTACCGATTTGTTGTATGTGGGAAAAGGTTAAACCTTTATTTTTGATAGTGCTCATTCTCAATTATATGCTGCATGTGATTTTAGAAAATGAAAAGGTTATTTTTTCATTTTAAGCTATTTATTTCTACTCAGCCGAGCATGAAGTGGTCACTGTTTTTTTTTTTACAATTGTAAGATATAGTTGGGACGTCACCTGTCAACATTTCTTTAAGATTTTGTCTCCTCCTGAACCACTGAGTGAATTCCAACCAAACTTCACAAGCAATATTCTTAAAGTAACGGGATACTCTTTCAGAATTGTTAAAAGAACCATATTCCATGCACACCTCTGCTAGCCTTCTTTAAGCCAGTAAGAGATATAGGATCATCATGACCCTCTTGTCTTTTTCATAAACAGCTTTTATCTTTCCTTCCCCATTTCTTTTTCAAATTACAAATCTTTAACATTTGAAAAAATAACAAAATTATTGCACCTATTCTAACAATATGGAATTCTTTATCTTGTCTTTCTGATGCTTTTTTAGATCACCTAGAGCCAAAGGCTCAAGGTGAGCTATTCTGATCACTCTGATCACTCTGTGTTCGTCGTCCGTCGTCCGTCGTCTGTCGTCCGTCGTCCGTCGTTAACTTTTAGCTTTAAACATCATCTCCTCCTGAACCGCAAGAACAATTTCCACCAAACACCACAGGAATGTTCCTTTGGTGGTCCTCTTTCAAAATTGTTCAAAGGTTTAAATTCCATTGAGAACTTTGGTTGCTGCGGCATCAGAAAGGGGACAAAATGTCCACACTTTAAAAATCTTCTCCTCCGAATCTGCCTTTCAGATTCAAATATAATTTGGTAGAAATGTTCCTTGTGTGACCCTCTATAAAAATTGTTCAAGCCATACTGATTGGTCGAAAAACATGGCAGTCAGGCGGCATCAAAAAAGGGGCAAAATCTGAAAATTTGAAAATTCCATTTTTACTTTTGAACTTTTAGCTACAAATGAAAACCAACTCCTACCATTCCAATAGACCAATTTCCACAAAACATCACAGGAATGTTCCTTTGGTGGTCTTCTTTCAAAATTGTTCAAAGATTAAAATTGCAATGAGAATTTTGGTTGCTGCGGCATCAGAAAGGGGACAAAATGTCCAAACTTTAAAAATCTTCTCCTCCGAATCTGCCTGTCAGATTCAAATATACTTTGGTAGAAATGTTCCTTGGGTGACCCTCTAGAAAAATTGTCCAAGCCATACTGATTAGTCGAAAAACATGGCAGTCAGGCGGCATCAGAAAAGGGGCAAAATGACAAAATTTGAAAATTCCATTTTTATGAAAGTGTTTGTCTGATTTTAAGAAAATATAATACGAATCTTACAGTAATGATCCTCTATTTAATTTGTTAAAGCCGTTTTGATTGGTTACACAATCATATCAACCAGGCGTCATCACAAAAGGGGTAAATTGAACTTTTAGCTACAAATGACAACCAACTTCTACCATTCCAATAGACCAATTTCCACAAAACATCAAAAGAATGCTCCTTTGGTGGTCCTCTTTCAAAATTGTTCAAAGATTTAAATTCCATTGAGAACTTTGGTTGCTGCGGCTCAGAAATTGGGAAAAATACCCAAATTTTAAAATCCTTTTCCTCCATAATCTACTTGTGCGATTGCAAGATAATTTGGTAGAAATGTTCCTTAAGTGACCCTCTAAATAAACTGTTGAAGCCATATTGATTTCGTTGAAAAACAGGGCAGCAAGGCGGCATCAGGAAAGGTGCAAAATGACAAAAACTTTATAATTCCATTCTTATTAAAGTTCTTGTTAGATTTCAAGATATAAATGGCCTTTACTGATAAGCTGTTTCTTGAGAAGTGTCCTCTCCTTTCAGTTTCATTTGCACTCCCTGATAAAATTTTCCCAGATATTTGCAGTTAACTATTTGCTACTAATTTACTATCAATTAGGTGATCGATTTAGGGCCATCTTGGCCCTCTTGTTTTATATGGTAACTAGTCAGGTATTTGATTAAGCCCTTGGCATAAACAATAAAACTCCAGCAGACGACTTTGAAAAGATAGGTGAAAACAATATTGAGAATCTTGTGAATTTGAAATTCTGTATGCGGAAAAGGGTTAAAATAGCATACTAGATACTGGATTAACTGTTTCCCAAATACAAAAAATCTGCAGCAGAAAACATCTTGACAAGAATATTGAAAACATTCATAAATGAAAGTTTAATTATTAGATACAGTTTAAAAACATTGTCACAAAAGGAAAAATTGTCCATTATTCAATTTATCTTTTTGTCACAATGTTTTCAAAGGTCGTCTACTGCAGATGGGTCTAAATGTGTCTGCAGGTGGGACAACTTTAACTGTTTACCTGCTAGGGTCTTAATTCTGCTTTGAAATATCAATGTTTCTGGAAGTATTATTTCAATACAGAGAAGTAACCATCGAAATAATTTGAGAAATATTGCTTTTTCTTCTATGATTTCCAAATGTATCTGCTGCAGATGCCTCAAATATCGTCTGTGCAAATTAATTCAATAATTGTTCTTTTGTTCAGATATATAGAGAGTTTCTTTATTTTTGACTAAATATGTTCAAAGTTGTCTGCTGCAGATTTTTCTTATGTGGGAAAGAATTCAACATGTTGCCGTCCAATAATGAATTTGCTTTTTTTTTTTAAATTTATAGCCACTCAGTGTGAACTTTTATCAAACCACTTCCCAGACACGAGTCTCACCATTGTAAAAGGTAATGGCACAGAGTATGGAACCATTATAGAAATTACATGTCCACAGTACCAGGAATTGATTGGACCAGGAACCATCGTTTGTGACAGTGCTGCATGGAAATCCTCCATACCATACTGCAGATGTAAGATTGTTTGAATTTATGATGCATGACCCTGCTGTTACAGTGAGCTTTGTAATAAAAGTTATCATTTACCTGCACAAATACAACACATGAGATTAATATGTGTAATGAGAAGTCACTGAAATATGTAACGTCATTGGAATACTGGTAGTTGAATGTCCTTCACAAGCCATTTATAACGTCATACACATATTGGTAGTTGAAGGTCCTTCACAAGCCATTTATAACGTCATTGAAATATTGGAGTTGGATGTCCTTCACAAGCCATTTATAACGTCATTGAAATATTGGTAGTTGGATGTCCTTCACAAGCCATTTATAATGTTATTGAAATATTGGTATTTGAATGTCCTTCACAAGCCATTTATAATTTTATTGAAATATTGGTATTTGAATGTCCTTCACAAGCCATTTATAATGTTATTGAAATATTGGTATTTGAGTGTCCTTCACAAGCCATTTATAATGTTATTGAAATATTGGTAGTTGGATGTCCTTCACAAGCTATTTATAACGTCATTGAAATATTGGTAGTTGAATGTCCTTCACAAGCCATTTTTAACATCATTGAAATATTGGTAGTTGGATGTCCTTCACAAGCTATTTATAATGTTATTGAAATATTAGTAGTTGAATGTACTTCACAAGCCATTTATAATGTTATTGAAGTATTGGTATTTGAATGTCCTTCACAAGCTATTTATAATGTTATTTAATGTTTAAAAAGCTGTTATTTTATTATTGAAAACAGAATTTGTATAACTTTTTTGTGTATATATTTAAATGAAAATAATGTGACATAAATTTGCAATAGGTGGGTTTTTTTTATTGTCAACTCTGAGCGTAATTAATACCTCAAATGCTATAAAATTGAAAAGATTATTACTGAAAAATAATGAAAACCTTGTGGCAAAAAGAGAAATTGCTGGGTTTGAGCAATTTCTCCTTTTCTCCCTTTGTCACAATATTTACACAATTTGCTGCAGAGGCACCAGAAAGCATCTATACGTCCAAAAGGGTTAATATAAATTGTAGGAACTTTACATAAAATAGATCATCATAACCTTTCGTAATGTCTTTATTACAATATGGCATCATAAAAGCTCTGTCATAAAAATGCACCATATTATTCAGTAGTTGTTGATGTGTCGAGGAATCATTCTAGAAAAACTGTTTTCTTTTGCAGCAATTCCATGCCCTATTCCAGCAGTGGAGAATGCTTATTTGAATCTCTCCCAGATTTTTAATATTAACAGCAATCTCCTTATAGAGTGTGATAGAGGATTTGCCATACAAAGCACACCTTTGATATACTCAGAGTATTTTCATTGCGGAGTCGAGGTGCCTCCACAGTGTACAAGTAAGAAGTACATATAATTCACTGAAATAGCTGTTTCAAATTTACAGTGGTATCTGTGCATATAGATCACCCAACACTCTGATCCTTGCTCACAGGGGGTCTTTATTTGCAGGGTCATACACAATTGGGAAACTAAAAGAATTGTCACTATAGACAGGACATAGCTATAACATGGTGGTCTTTTACACAGATTTTAATGTACCTTTCACACTTTGACCAAAAGTAACACATCTGCAGCAGAAGACTTTGAAAATATTTAGACAATTTATGGAAAAATCTCTATAAATTTGAATAGCGATAAACCTTGTGGCATAATTTGTCTACAGAGATGTGTGTGCATGTTGAAATAAGTAGTTTCATCTACCCCATTTGATGCATTATGTGATTAAACTAGTAAACAATGATTTATTTCCACAGTACTTAAACATACGTAACTTTATTATATAAAAGTTTTCACGTGCTATGGGAAGAACTATATGCTATAATGTGTGAACTTCAAACAAGAGAGCAATTACATCATTGCTTCCTAATCAGTCACTTTATTTTTCTGAAGTTAACTCTCTTTTATAGAGTATTCTTCTTTGTTAAACATTTTCGTCATTCAGCTAAATGTTGATGTCTCTGCAGCAGTTTCTGTTTGAAAACAACTCAGACAAATTGGAATAGGTTTAAAATAGGCTATACATTTGTATAAACCTCTGATTATTAGTCGCCGGGCAGAAGCCCGCGAGTTCTATTTTTAATAGCTTTTCGGAAATGACATGGGAGGAGAGTTATTATTAGAAACAAACAACAAATTTAAATGTCTTGAACATATTACAATTGTGATTGTTTAAAAACACTTAGTTATGACACATCTAAAATGAAATAAATAATCCGATGTTTTAAGTATTTGCTGTTTCTTTAATTTGACTCGCATTTATGTTTTTTTGTCTTATTTACGAAGACAAAAGAGTGCTTGCTAGACTTGCTGCAGACTTATGTGTCAATATCGAGATACAAATCACATCGAATTCTCCTTTTAGTAGCAATTTTAACTTACTGAATGTTATTTTCATGTTCAAAGAAATGTCTTGATTTATGTAGAATTCATTTAATAATGTTAATCCATGAATATCTAAAATAGGAACTGTTTCTAGGATAAATATGTTGATCAAGTGACTACCGATACCAACTGCGTAGATAAATCTCCTTTGCAGAGAGCCGTTCGTTACAATCACTTACAAATAGTTAATTATAGGGTGATTTAAAATGTTTTATCTTGGTTGTTCGAGAACAAATTACGAAAAGAACAAACTGAGATAAAACTTGTTTTAATATAAAAAAATTACTTTGAATAAACACATCTCTGCCTATAAAGACGATTGTAATAAAAGACAATTATGCGAAGAAGAAACGAATAGGGTCTTTCGTACACAAATGATTTCGTCCTTGACAATTTTAAATGTGTTATTAGATTCCCTACACGCATTTTGCTTGCGATCTGCATATTGTTATGCATCATTGACACAAGGGCGCTCATCATTTATAAATAGTTAGCTGTGTATAATGGTCAACCTACCTTAGAATGGAGATTGATCATAAACAATGAAAGGCTTTAATTATATTTCAATGAAGGACATTCACTTCATTGACAAAAAAAATGCAAGTTACGATACATTTTCACTTGACTCCAGCCCTGATGTTCCAATATGCCCTTTAGTTGATAACTGGTTTCTTTTTCAACTACTATAATGTAAGTGTTATGCATAACTGCAGTATGGATTTCCTGCGACATTGATGCATTGCATCAGCTTTCTCTTGTACTTTGATTGTAGAGATTTTCTATATTTTACCCAAGGTTTGTCATCTGCTGCAGATTTGTTGTATATGGGTAAATGATATTGTTCTGCAGTTGTTCTATTCTAAAAATTACCTCGCACAATTAACAGTTTAATTTTTATAAACATAAATACAAACTTTGAGTTTCTGATGCATTACCAACATACGACAAATCTGAAAACATTTGATAAATTTCTCCTTTTTGTACAATATTTAACACATTGCAAAAGTTATTCTTCTAATTTTCTTTACTAATGCAAAATGTGAAAACCCTCCATACACAAAATAAACTTATTGATAAGAATTGGTCAAACCTTGTGGCAAAAGGAGAAAATCACTCATCAGCATCAGCAATTTAACAATGTTTTCAAAACCTTTTTGCTACAGATGCATCTAACTGTGTCTGTAGGGTGGAAATGATTAATTCACTCTTTCCCACATCAACAAATATGCAGCAAATGTTTATTCCAAAATATTAAAGAACAATTTTTGAAAAAAGTTTAAAACATTGTTGCAAAAGGAGAAATTGCTCATCAGCAGGAGCAATTTATTGCTTTTTCACAATAATCTTAAATATCTATGCTACAGATGCATTAACATGTATGAATGAAGACCCTGTGTACTTAAGACCTGTGTACTTATTCCCAATCTAACTTATTAAGACCAGACCTAAACTTCCCCCCTCATATATAGATCTGATGACTGCCCAATACAGGTAATCTCATATTAACGTAAACTGTCGCCCCCCCCCCCATAGATAGATCTGATGACTGCCCCAATACAGGTAATCTCAGATTGACATAAACTCCCACCCCCCCCATATATAGATCTGATGACTGCCCAAAACAGGTAATCTCAGATTGACCTAAACTCCCTCCCTCATAATATAGATCTGATGACTGACCAATACAGGTAATCTCAGATTGACATAAACTCCCCCC
>JASEVX010000003.1:80645680-80679243 GCA_031761405.1 Serripes groenlandicus
ACTGCCCAATTCAGGTAATCTCAGATTGACTTAAACTCCCCCCCCCCCCCCCCCCCCCTCCCTCGTATATAGATATGATGACTGCCCAATACAGGTAATCGCAGATTGACCTAAACTCCCCCCCCCCCCCCCCCCCCTTCCCTCATATATAGATGTGATAACTGCCAAATACAGGTAATCTCAGATTGACCTAAACTCCACGTCTCATATATAGATATGATGACTGCCCAATACAGGTAATCTCAGGTTGACCTAACTGATTTGCGTCAGCCAATCAAATTGTACCTCACAAATTTGCGATTGCGAAGTTTTCTAATTGTATAGAACCAAGCGTTGGTTGTATCATACAATTTCATTGGACACAATATACAAGCACAATGCTCACGAGTATTTAAGTGTATATGGTCAATTTGCGATGACCTATAATTTGGGGTAGTCAAATCCTATATACTATATTTTAATGAGAGTGCTTATTTTTACTAGACATTAATGAATGTGAGCTGAAGGTGCATGTTTGTGAGGGAGCTACATGCCTCGACACACACGGGAATTATACATGTTCTTGTCTGCCTGGCTACAGACCAGTTGGTACGAGTAACACACTCTGTGAAGGTAGGTGGATTTGTGACGTTTTCAACAAGTTTTTGTCATATCACAGCGGCCAGTTCACCTTCCAATGTATTTCCTTGCTTCCTCACACCAGTACTCCACACAACAGTCTTACCAAGCAACTGATTGCTTCTCTATATTGTCTGTTAGCAAATGGGTGGAAGAGGAATAATAAAAAAAGACTTTTGTCGAACGTCAGAAATATTGCCGGACCAGCTAGGGTGCAAACTCACAACCCCTGGATTGACAGCCGAATTTGCAACTGACTTAGCTACCAGGGATTGGCAAGTAAAGTAGGCATATTCCTTATACAAAGGCCTAAAGAAGGCAGAGTACATTGGTTTTTTTTTCTTCAAATGTCTCTGATTTCTCTATAAAAACCTTATATAAGGGTACTCTAATGAATCCTCTCATTGAGAACCCATAACATTTGTTTTAGAGGGCAACATTTAATAATGCTTTAATCCTTTCCCACATTAGCTAAATCTGCAACAGATCACTATGAAAACATTTTGGCATAAATACGAGAAATCTTCATAAATAAGACTTTAATTATAAAATAGAAAAAAGAAATTGCTCATGATGAGCAATTTCTTCTTCCGTCACAACGTTTCCAAAGTCTTCTGTCGCAGATGCATCAAAATACGACTCCCAGGTGGACTAGGTGCCTAGTTTAGATCTCAATGGTATGTACATGTATTTACAAGTCTTGGTCTATTATAATGACTGTACTTTTATCTTCCATCCTTTTATTTTGACTCTATTTGCGATTGATTGGTAGTGATGAACATAGCAATTTCAAAACATATTACTTAACCCTTTCCCACATACAGATGCTTTCTAAAGAGACATTTCTCTTTTTGCTACACTATTTTCAACTCTATCTAATAGTTTAACTCTTATTTATGGACAACTTTCATGTTTCAGTCGATATGTTTTCAATGTGGTCTGCTGCAGATTTGTTGTATGAAGGAATGGGCTGAAAGGCCTTTTTAGGAATATCAAGATAAAACAATTGAGTTTGACAGCCATCTATATAGGGCCTTATATCCCAGGCATCACAGGGTTAATGCTACTTGCCATCATTTGGTCTCACAATGAAATTATCAAAACGTAATAAGGAGCTCACCAAATCAAAAGTCTAGAACATGGCGGATGTAGACGATTTATAAAGCATAGGATACGAGTGACAGTTTTTGAGCCTGTGTAAAAATTCAGAAATGGCTGGTTTATCTATATATGGGTGAAATGGCTGGTTGATTCATATATGAGTGTAATGGATGGTTGATTCATATATGGGTGAAATGGCTGGTTGATTCATATATGGGTGAAATGGGTGGTTGATTCATATATGAGTGAAATGGCTGGTTGATTCATATATGAGGGAAATGGCAGGTTGATTCATATATGTGTGAAATGGCTGGTTGATTCATATATGGGTGAAATGGATGGTTGATTCATATATGATTGAAATGGCTGGTTGATTCATATATGGGTGAAATGGCTGGTTGATTCATATATGAGTGAAATGGCTGGTTAATTCATATATGAGTGAAACGGCTGGTTGATTCATATATGAGTGTAATGGATGGTTGATTCATATATGGGTGAAATGGCTGGTTGATTCATATATGGGTGAAATGGCTGGTTGATTCATATATGGGTGAAATGGCTGGTTGATTCATATATGAGTGAAATGGCTGGTTGATTCATATATGGGTGAACTGGCAGGTTGATTCATATATGGGTGAAATGGCTGGTTGATTCATATATGGGTGAAATGGCTGGTTGATTCATATATGGGTGAAATGGCTGGTTGATTCATATATGGGTGAAATGGGTGGTTGATTCATATATGAGTGTAATGGATGGTTGATTCATATATGGGTGAAATGGCTGGTTGATTCATATATGGGTGAAATGGCTGGTTGATTCATATATGGGTGAAATGGCTGGTTGATTCATATATGAGTGAAATGGCTGGTTGATTCATATATGGGTGAAATGGCAGGTTGATTCATATATGGGTGAAATGGCTGGTTGATTCATATATGGGTGAAATGGATGGTTGATTCATATATGAGTGAAATGGCTGGTTGATTCATATATGGGTGAAATGGCTGGTTGATTCATATATGAGTGAAATGGCTGGTTAATTCATATATGAGTGAAATGGCAGGTTGATTCATACATGAGTGAAATGGCTGATTAATTCATATATGAGTAAAATGGCTGGTTGATTCATATATGGGTGAAATGGCTGGTTGATTCATATATGGGTGAAATGGATGGTTGATTCATATATGAGTGAAATGGATGGTTGATTCATATATGAGTGAAATGGCTGGTTAATTCATATATGAGTGAAATGGCTGGTTGATTCATATATGTGTGAAATAGCTGGTTGATTCATATATGGGTGAAATGGCTGGTTGATTCATATATGAGTGAAGCGGCAGGTTGATTCATACATGAGTGAAATGGCTGGTTAATTCATATATGAGTGAAATGGCTGGTTGATTCATATATGAGTGAAATGGCTGGTTAATTTATATATGAGTGAAATGGCTGGTTAATTCATATATGAATGAAATGACTGGTTAATTCATATATGAGTGAAATGGCTGGTTAATTCATATATGAGTGAAATGGCTGGTTAATTCATATATGAGTGAAATGGCTGGTTGATTCATATATGGGTGAAATGGCTGGTTAATTCATATATGTGTTTAAAGGCAGATTAATTCATACATGGGACAAACGTTCTCTTACCCTTTCCCTCATACAATAATTCTGCAGCATGCTATATTGAAAATTATCTGTAAATGAAAGTTTAATTTTTGAATAAAGTTGAACATTTTGTGACAAATGGAGTAAATGCTCATCATGATTTCAAAAGTTGTCTGAGTTGTCAGAAAGCGTCTATATGTGGGAAAGGGTCCATAGAGTCTTATCTAAATTTGTTTATTTCGAAACAAGCCTTAGTTTTAAATGAATCATGTCCAATGTTTGTTAATGGGAGACCTAACCAGTATTTTCGCTGTCTGTGTGGAGAAATCTCATAGACAGAACCTGTTCCTCATAGGATTCAAACCTGGGGCTTTTGGTATGTGAGGCTGATGCTCTACCACTGGACCACTGTTTAACACTTATTCCACTAAATTGCTTAAATAAGTTATGTTGATTGTAATGTAATGTCTTGTATATTCATGAAATAGTTTTGTCTTCATATTGATACATGATTAGTACACAATGTATTCCTGCATGAATGTGCAGGTTGTTCTTTGTCTTAAATGTTCGTCATTGCAGATTGGTAGATTATAGCCAACATTAAAGGATATGAAAATGTTGTTTAAAGTGGAATAGAGCAGGATAAGTGTTAATATTTGTAACTCTTACAGACATAGATGAGTGTTACTCTGGTACAGATTTATGTGAACAGCTTTGTACCAACTCACAAGGCTCCTATGAATGCAGCTGTTCAGAAGGCTTCAACCTGTATACATCTGTGGATTATGATGGATTCAAACTTGGGACCAATGAGGATGGACTAAAACCATGGCACCAGTTTTATCTTAACCATTCGTGTGTGTGTAAGTATAGCATCATTTGTGTGTTTGTAAGTATGGCATCATTTGTGTGCGTGTAAGTATAGCATCATTCATGTGTGTGTAAGTATAGCTTCATTTGTGTGTGTGTAAGTATAGCATCATTCGTGTGTGTGTAAGTATAGCATCATTTTTGTGTGTGTAAGTATAGCATCATTTGTGTGTGTGTAAGAATAGCATCATTCGTGTGTGTGTAAGTATAGCATCATTCGTGTGTGTGTAAGTATAGCATCATTCGTGTGTGTGTAAGTATAGCATCATTTGTGTGTGTGTAAGTATAGCATCATTCGTGTGTGTGTAAGTATAGCATCATTCGTGTGTGTGTAAGTATAGCATCATTTGTGTGTGTGTAAGAATAGTATCATTTGTGAGTGTGTAAGAATAGCATCATTTGTGTGTGTGTAAGTATAGCATCATTCGTGTGTGTGTAAGTATAGCATCATTTGTGTGTGTGTAAGTATGGCATCATTCGTGTGTGTGTAAGTATAGAATCATTTGTGTGTGTGTAAGTATAGCATCATTTGTGTGTGTGTAAGTATGGCATCATTCGTGTGTGTGTAAGTATAGAATCATTTGTGTGTGTGTAAGTATAGCATCATTCGTGTGTGTGTAAGTATAGCTTCATTTGTATGTGTGTAAGTATGGCATCATTTGTGTGTGTGTAAGTATAGCATCATTTGTGTGTGTGTAAGTATAGCATCATTCGTGTGTGTGTAAGTATAGCATCATTCGTGTGTGTGTAAGTATAGCTTCATTTGTGTGTGTGTAAGTATAGCATCATTTGTGTGTGTGTAAGTATAGCATCATTCGTGTGTGTGTAAGTATAGCTTCATTTGTGTGTGTGTAAGTATAGCATCATTTGTGTGTGTGTAAGTATAGCTTCATTTGTGTGTGTGTGTAAGTATAGCATCATTCGTGTGTGTGTAAGTATAGCATCATTCATGTGTGTGTAAGTATAGCTTCATTTGTGTGTGTGTGTGTAAGTATAGCATCATTTGTGTGTGTGTAAGTATAGCATCATTTGTGTGTGTGTAAGTATAGCATCATTTGTGTGTGTGTAAGTATAGCATCATTCGTGTGTGTGTGTAAGTATAGCATCATTTGTGTGTGTGTAAGTATGGCATCATTCGTGTGTGTGTAAGTATAGCATCATTTGTGTGTGTGTAAGTATAGCTTCATTTGTGTGTGTGTGTAAGTATAGAATCATTTTTCTGTGTGTAAGTATAGCATCATTCGTGTGTGTGTAAGTATAGCATCATTCGTGTGTGTGTAAGAATAGCATCATTTGTGTGTGTGTAAGAATAGCATCATTTGTGTGTGTGTAAGTATAGCATCATTCGTGTGTGTGTAAGTATAGCATCATTCGTGTGTGTGTAAGTATAGCATCATTTGTGTGTGTGTAAGTATAGCTTCATTTGTGTGTGTGTAAGTATAGAATCATTTGTGTGTGTGTAAGTATAGCATCATTCGTGTGTGTGTAAGTATAGCATCATTCGTGTGTGTGTGTAAGTATAGCATCATTTGTGTGTGTGTAAGAATAGCATCATTCGTGTGTGTGTAAGTATAGCATCATTCGTGTGTGTGTAAGTATAGCATCATTTGTGTGTGTGTAAGTATAGCTTCATTTGTGTGTGTGTAAGTATAGAATCATGTGTGTGTGTGTAAGTATAGCATCATTCGTGTGTGTGTAAGTACAGCATCATTCGTGTGTGTGTAAGTATAGCATCATTTGTGTGTGTGTAAGTATAGCATCATTCGTGTGTGTGTAAGTATAGCATCATTCATGTGTGTGTAAGTATAGCTTCATTTGTGTGTGTGTAAGTATAGCATCATTCGTGTGTGTAAAAGTATAGCATCATTTGTGTGTGTGTAAGTATAGCATCATTCGTGTGTGTGTAAGTATAGCATCATTTGTGTGTGTGTAAGTATAGCTTCATTTGTGTGTGTGTAAGTATAGCTTCATTTGTGTGTGTGTAAGTACAGCTTCATTTGTGTGTGTGTAAGAATAGCATCATTTGTGTGTGTGTAAGTATAGCATCATTTGTGTGTGTGTGTAAGTATAGCTTCATTTGTGTGTGTGTAAGTATAGCATCATTTGTGTGTGTGTAAGTATAGCTTCATTTGTGTGTGCGTGTAAGTATAGCTTCATTTGTGTGTGTGTAAGTATAGCACCATTCGTGTGTGTGTGTGTGTGTGTGTGTGTGTAAGTATAGCTTCATTTGTGTGTGTGTAAGTATAGCATCATTTGTGTGTGTGTGTAAGTATAGCATCATTTGTGTGTGTGTAAGTATAGCATCATTCGTGTGTGTGTAAGTATAGCATCATTTGTGTGTGTGTAAGTATAGCTTCATTTGTGTGTGTGTAAGTATAGCATCATTTGTGTGTGTGTAAGAATAGCATCATTTGTGTGTGTGTAAGTATGGCATCATTTGTGTGTGTGTAAGTATAGCTTCATTTGTGTGTGTGTAAGTATAGCATCATTTGTGTGTGTGTAAGTATAGCTTCATTTGTGTGTGTGTAAGTATAGCATCATTTGTGTGTGTGTAAGTATAGCTTCATTTGTGTGTGTGTAAGTATAGCATCATTTGTGTGTGTGTAAGTATAGCTTCATTTGTGTGTGTGTAAGAATAGCATCATTTGTGTGTGTGTAAGAATAGCATCATGTGTGTGTGTGTGTGTGTGTAAGTATAGCATCATTCGTGTGTGTGTAAGTATAGCATCATTTGTGTGTGTGTAAGTATAGAATCATTTGTGTGGTAAGTATAGCATCATTTGTGTGTGTGTAAGTATGGCATCATTCGTGTGTGTGTAAGTATAGACTCATTTGTGTGTGTGTAAGTATAGCATCATTCGTGTGTGTGTAAGTATAGCTTCATTTATGTGTGTGTAAGTATAGCATCATTTGTGCGTGTGTAAGTATAGCTTCATTTGTGTGTGTGTAAGTATAGCATCATTTGTGTGTGTGTAAGTATAGCATCATTTGTGTGTGTGTAAGTATAGCATCATTTGTGTGTGTGTAAGTATATCATCATTTGTGTGTGTGTAAGTATAGCATCATTTGTGTGTGTGTAAGTATAGCATCATTCGTGTGTGTGTAAGTATAGCATCATTTGTGTGTGTGTAAGTATAGCTTCATTTGTGTGTGTGTAAGTATGGCATCATTCGTGTGTGTGTAAGTATAGCATCATTCGTGTGTGTGTAAGTATAGAATCATTCGTGTGTGTGTAAGTATAGCATCATTCGTGTGTGTGTAAGTATAGCTTCATTTGTGTGTGTGGAAGTATAGCATCATTCGTGTGTGTGTAAGTATAGCATCATTTGTGTGTGTGTAAGTATAGCATCATTTGTGTGTGTGTAAGAATAGCATCATTCGTGTGTGTGTAAGTATAGCATCATTCGTGTGTGTGTAAGTATAGAATCAGTCGGGTGTGTGTAAGTATAGCATCATTCGTGTGTGTGTAAGTATAGCTTCATTTGTGTTTGTGTAAGTATAGCATCATTCGTGTGTGTGTAAGTATAGCTTCATTCGTGTGTGTGTAAGTATAGCATCATTTGTGTGTGTGTAAGTATAGCATCATGTGTGTGTGTGTAAGTATAGCATCATTCGTGTGTGTGTAAGTATGGCATCATTCGTGTGTGTGTAAGTATAGCTTCATTTGTGTGTGTGTAAGTATAGAATCATTCGTGTGTGTGTAAGTATAGCATCATTCGTGTGTGTGTAAGTATAGCATCATTTGTGTGTGTGTAAGTATAGCATCATTCGTGTGTGTGTAAGTATAGTATCATTCGTGTGTGTGTAAGTATAGCATCATTCGTGTGTGTGTAAGTATAGCATCATTTGTGTGTGTGTAAGTATAGCATCATTCGTGTGTGTGTAAGTATAGCATCATTTGTGTGTGTGTAAGTATAGCATCATTCGTGTGCGTGTAAGAATAGCATCATTTGTGTGTGTGTAAGTATAGCTTCATTTGTGTGTGTGTAAGTATAGAATCATTTGTGTGTGTGTAAGTATAGCATCATTCGTGTGTGTGTAAGTATAGCTTCATGTGTGTGTGTGTAAGTATAGCTTCATTTGTGTGTGTGTAAGAATAGCATCATTTGTGTGTGTGTAAGTATAGCATCATTTGTGTGTGTGTAAGTATAGCATCATTTGTGTGTGTGTAAGAATAGCATCATTTGTGTGTGTGTAAGAATAGCATCATTTGTGTGTGTGTAAGTATAGCATCATTTGTGTGTGTGTAAGAATAGCATCATTTGTGTGTGTGTAAGAATAGCATCATTTGTGTGTGTTTAAGTATAGCATCATGTGTGTGTGTGTGTGTGTGTGTGTAAGAATAGCATCATTTGTGTGCGTGTAAGTATAGCATCATTTGTGTGTGTGTAAGTATAGCATCATTTGTGTGTGTGTAAGAATAGCATCATTTGTGTGTGTGTAAGAATAGCATCATTTGTGTGTGTTTAAGTATAGCATCATGTGTGTGTGTGTGTGTGTGTGTGTGTGTAAGAATAGCATCATTTGTGTGCGTGTAAGTATAGCATCATTTGTGTGTGTGTAAGTATAGCATCATTTGTGTGCGTGTAAGTATAGCTTCATTGGTGTGTGTGTAAGTATAGCATCATTCGTGTGTGTGTAAGTATAGCATCATTTGTGTGTGTGTAAGAATAGCATCATTTGTGTGTGTGTAAGAATAGCCTCATTTGTGTGTGTGTAAGTATAGCATCATTTGTGTGTGTGTAAGAATAGCATTATTTGTGTGTGTGTAAGTATAGCATCATTCGTGTGTGTGTAAGTATAGTATCATTCGTGTGTGTGTAAGTATAGCATCATTCGTGTGTGTGTAAGTATAGCATCATTTGTGTGTGTGTAAGTATAGCATCATTCGTGTGTGTGTAAGTATAGCATCATTTGTGTGTGTGTAAGTATAGCATCATTCGTGTGCGTGTAAGAATAGCATCATTTGTGTGTGTGTAAGTATAGCTTCATTTGTGTGTGTGTAAGTATAGAATCATTTGTGTGTGTGTAAGTATAGCATCATTCGTGTGTGTGTAAGTATAGCTTCATGTGTGTGTGTGTAAGTATAGCTTCATTTGTGTGTGTGTAAGAATAGCATCATTTGTGTGTGTGTAAGTATAGCATCATTTGTGTGTGTGTAAGTATAGCATCATTTGTGTGTGTGTAAGAATAGCATCATTTGTGTGTGTGTAAGAATAGCATCATTTGTGTGTGTGTAAGTATAGCATCATTTGTGTGCGTGTAAGTATAGCATCATTCGTGTGTGTGTAAGTATAGCATCATTTGTGTGTGTGTAAGTATAGCATCATTCGTGTGTGTGTAAGAATAGCAGCATTTGTGTGTGTGTAAGTATAGCAGCATTTGTGTGTGTGTAAGTATAGCATCATTTGTGTTGTAAGTATAGCATCATTTGTGTGTGTGTAAGTATAGCATCATTTGTGTGTGTGTAAGTATAGCATCATTTGTGTGTGTGTAAGAATAGCATCATTTGTGTGTGTGTAAGAATAGCATCATTTGTGTGTGTTTAAGTATAGCATCATGTGTGTGTGTGTGTGTGTGTAAGAATAGCATCATTTGTGTGCGTGTAAGTATAGCATCATTTGTGTGTGTGTAAGTATAGCATCATTTGTGTGCGTGTAAGTATAGCTTCATTGGTGTGTGTGTAAGTATAGCATCATTCGTGTGTGTGTAAGTATAGCATCATTTGTGTGTGTGTAAGAATAGCATCATTTGTGTGTGTGTAAGAATAGCCTCATTTGTGTGTGTGTAAGTATAGCATCATTTGTGTGTGTGTAAGAATAGCATTATTTGTGTGTGTGTAAGTATAGCATCATTCGTGTGTGTGTAAGTATAGTATCATTCGTGTGTGTGTAAGTATAGCATCATTCGTGTGTGTGTAAGTATAGCATCATTTGTGTGTGTGTAAGTATAGCATCATTCATGTGTGTGTAAGTATAGCATCATTTGTGTGTGTGTAAGTATAGCATCATTCATGTGTGTGTAAGTATGGCATCATTTGTGTGTGTGTAAGAATAGCATCATTTGTGTGTGTGTAAGTATAGCATCATTTGTGTGTGTGTAAGTATAGCATCATTTGTGTGTGTGTAAGTATAGCATCATTTGTGTGTGTGTAAGTATAGCATCATTCGTGTGTGTGTACGTATAGCATCATTTGTGTGTGTGTAAGTATAGCTTCATTTGTGTGTGTGTAAGTATAGCATCATTTGTGTGTGTGTAAGAATAGCATCATTTGTGTGTGTGTAAGTATGGCATCATTTGTGTGTGTGTAAGAATAGCATCATTTGTGTGTGTGTAAGAATAGCATCATTTGTGTGTGTGTAAGTATAGCATCATTTGTGTGTGTAAGTATAGCATCATTTGTGTGCGTGTAAGTATAGCATCATTCGTGTGTGTGTAAGTATAGCATCTTCATGTACTTATAACCGCATCGGGAGGTCGTGGTTTCAATCCCCAGCCTAAACATACCAAAGATTTAAAAATGGTAGTAATGGCCGCACTCCTTGGCGCTCAGTGTTAGAATTATGACTGACTGGCTGGTGTCAGGAAAAATGGATCAGTAGTACTGGTAACTTACCCAGGAAATATAACTAATATAACTGAAACATTGTTGAAAGCAGCGTAAAACACCAAACAATCATTTACTTATGTTGAGGTAACCATGTTAGAATTAAGTCCCTTGAATGTCTATGTGGTGTTTTGGGTAGAATGTTCGCTACTAGGGTGCCATTGTGTTATATCATACGAAAGAGGGGGTGGCTGCCTATCTTGTTGTTTACATCTTGGTAGTTATAAGCCCTTTTGTACATGCAGATGTATTTTGACACATCTGCTGCAGACAACTTCTGTGAGGTCCGTGAAGTTAGGTTGACGAGTGACGAATTGACGAGTGACGAACTGTGACATTTTTTTAGGTCCGTGAAGTTAGGTTGACGAGTGACGAATTGACGAGTGACGAACTGTGACATTTTTTCTAAAAACTTGATTTCTTTCTTTAAGATAATGTATCTGGACGTATTCAATGCAAATTAGGCCCTATTTCATGTTTCATGGCTATCAGTCAATCAGAAGAGCTTCGTCAATTTAGTTGACGAAATTGACGGGGAAAAAAATCTAAAAACTTTATTTCTTTCCTTTATATAAGTATCTTGACGTATTGAATGCAAATTAGGCCCTATTTCATGTTTCATGGCTATCAGTCAATCAGAAGAGCTTCGTCAATTCGTCAATTTTGTTGATGAAATTGACGAAAAATATATTTTTCTAAAAACTTTATTTCTTTCCTTTAGCTAATGTATCTGGACGTATTTAATGCAAATTAGGCCCTATTTCATGTTTCATTCGTCAACTTGTCAATAAAATTGACGAACAAAATATTTTTCTAAAAACTATATTTCTTTCCTTTAGATAAGTATCTGGACGTATTGAATGCTAATTAGGCCCTATTTTATGTTTCATGACGATCAGGTAATCAGGAGAGCTCCTTCAAGTTCGTCAACTTGTCAATAAAATTGACGAAATTGACGAACAAAATATTTTTCTAAAAACTTTATTTCTTTCCTTTAGATAATGTATCTGGACGCATTTAATGCAAATTAGGCCCTATATCACATATCATGGCCATCAGTCATTCAGAAGAGCTTTGTCAAGTTCGTCAATTCGTCAACACGTCAATTTAGTTGACGAAATTGACGAAAAAATATTTTTCTAAAAAGTTTATTTCTTTCCTTTAGATAAGTATCTGGACGTATTGAATGCTAATTAGGCCCTATTTCATGTTTCATGACGATCAGTCAATCAGGAGAGCTCCTTCAAGTTCGTCAATTCGTCAACTTGTCAATAAAGTTGACGAAATTGACGAAAAATATATTTTTCTTAAAACTTTATTTCTTTCCTTTAGATAAGTATCTGGACGTATTGAATGCAAATTATGCCCTATATCAAATTTCATGGCCATCAGTCATTCAGAAGAGCTTTGTTAAGTTCGTCAATTCGTCAACACGTCAATTTAGTTGACGAAATTGACGAAAAGAATATTTTTCTAAAAACTTTATTTCTTTCCTTTAGATAAGTATCTGGACGTATTGAATGCAAATTAGGCCTTATTTCATGTTTCATGGCCATCAGTCATTCAGAAGAGCTTCGTCAAGTTCGTCAATTCGTCAACTTGTCAATAAAGTTGACGAAATTGACGAACAAAATATTTTTCTAAAAACTTTATTTCTTTCCCTTAGATAGGTATCTGGACGTATTGAATGCAAATTAGGCCCTATTATAAAATTCATGGCCATCAGTCATTCAGAAGAGATTCGTCAATTCGTCAATTTTGTAATTGATGAAAAAAAATATGATTGTGTTTTCTGAGTCCTATGATTAAAACTAACTCTTGTGATGAAGAATCTAGTAGAAACTGAGAGACAATCCCTTGTTTATTATATTTTGAAATGCTCCTTTCTTTATATTGTTAGTACAATATAAATAAGACCAGTTATCAGAATAGCTATATACCTCAGCGGGCTTAATCCATGCCGCAATATCCATTGTAACTTTGCTTGCTGATTGTATTGCAACCAAATTACTCTTAAGTTGGAGGGGTTCTCTTTGCCAAACTTCACGTTTTTGTACATCTTGGTAACAGCAAAAGGACGGACCTCTATGTTCTCTTTACTAACAGTAAACAACATTTGATATGTCAATCTTATTACAATGGCTTCACTAATGAAAACAATACCAATTTCGTCTACACTGTACGGATGTGACCAATTGCATTCTATGTCTTCTTTAGATATCCAGAACGTTGCAAATCACAGCATTTGCACTGTAGAACACGTACAGATAAGGTAGTTAGTGTGCTAGGTCGGTACAACATACAATGTGAAATTGACAAACGCAAAAACAAATTTCCTTCAAAGACAGAGAGAGAGAAAAAGAGAGACAGACAGAGAGAGAGAGAGACAGAGACAGAGAGAGAGACACACATATAGACAGAGGGAGAGATAGAGAGAGACACACACACACACAGACAGAGACACAGAGAGAGAGAGAGACAGAGAGAGAGAGAGACAGAGAGAGAGACACAGAGAGAGAGAGAGAGAGAGAGAGAGAGAGAGAGAGAGAGAGAGAGAGAAAGAGAGAGAGACAGAGAGAGAGAGAGAGAGAGAGAGAGAGACAGAGAGAGACAGACAGACAGACAGACAGACAGACAGACAGACAGACAGACAGACAGACAGACAGACAGACAGACAGACAGACAGACAGACAGACAGACAGACAGACAGACAGACAGACATAGAGACACACAGAGAGACAGAGAGAGAGAGACAGAGAGAGAGAGAGAGAGAGACAGAGAGAGAGAGATAGAGTAGAGAGGAGAGATGGAGAGAGAGAGAGAGAGAGAGAGAGAGAAAAGAGAGAGAGAGAGGGAGAGAAAGAGTCAGACACTCAGACAGACATAGATACACAGACAGAGACACACAGACAGATACACACATAGAGACAGACAGACAGACAGACAGACAGACAGACAGACAGACAGTGAAAGAAAATACAAACACAAATCAGATTCAGTATCTGAAAGACAGAAATAAAGTTTTTAGAAAAATATTTTTTTCGTTCGTTAATTCGTCAACAAAATTGACGTGTTGACGAATTGACGAACTTTACGTAGCCCTTCTGATTGACTGATGGCCATGAAAGTTAAAAAATGGCTTAATTTGCATTCAATACGTCCAGATACTTATCTAAAGGAAAGAAAGAAAGTTTTTAGAAAAATATTTTTTCCCGTCAATTTCGTCAACTTTATTGACAAGTTGACGAATTGACGAACTTGAAGAAGCTCTTCTGATTGACTGATCGCCATGAAACATGAAATAGGGCCTAATTTGTATCTAATACGTCCAGATACTTATCTAAAGGAAAGAAAGAAAGTTTTTAGAAAAATATTTTTTTCGTTAATTTCGTCAACTTTATTGACAAGTTGACGAATTGACGAACTTGAAGAAGCTCTTCTGATTGACTGATCGCCATGAAACATGAAATATGGCCTTATTTGCATTCAATACGTCCAGATACTTATCTAAAGGAAAGAAATAAAGTTTCTAGAAAAATATTTTTTTCGTCAATTTCGTCAATTTTATTGACAAGTTGACGAATTGACGAAGCTCTTCTGATTGACTGATCGCCATGAAACACGAAATAGGGCCTAGTTTGCTTTCAATACGTCCAGATACATTATCTAAAGGAAAGAAATAAAGTTATAGAAAAATAGTTGACAAGTTGACGAACTTGACGAAGCCCTTCTGATTGACTGATCGCCATGAAAAATGAAATAGGGCCTATTTTGCATTTAATACGCCCAGATACATTATCTAAAATAAATAAATAAAGTTTTTTTAGAAAGAATGTCACAGTTCGTCACTCGTCAATTCGTCACTCGTCAACCTAACTTCACGGACCTACTTATGTGGCAGTAAATTGAGTAATCATGAGTCATTTATCCTTTTGCAATAATATTTCAACTCTATGCACTAATTATAATTTGATTCATAGAGATTGTCGTATCTTTAACTCGATGTTTTCAAATTGCCCTTCTGTGTCCGATATAACTTTATCTTATACAAAACAATTTAAGGTTGTGAATATAACTTTATCTTATAGGAAACAAGTTAAGGTTGTGAATATAACTTTATCTTATAGGAAACAATTTAAGGTTGTGAATATAACTTTATCTTATACAAAACAATTTAAGGTGGTGAATATAACTTTATCTTATAGGAAACAATATAAGGAAGTGAATATAAGTTTTGCTGTCTTACTAAGAAGGAGTGGTTTCAATTTATTCAGAACAGGATACACTGCCTTGGTGGTCATACCAAAGACTTTGAAATGGTAGAAATAGCTTTCCCTATTTGGTGCTCATCATTGTGGGGTTGGGATTCTGACTGACTCGCTGGTGTCAAGATAAATGGACCAATAGTACTGGTAACTTACTCAGGAAATGCTTTGGTATAACTGAGAAACTGTCAAAAGCAGCGTGAATACAATACAAACTAACAAACAAACTGATTAGCATACCAATTCAAGTTTTATTTTTCTTGTAGTAATGACATGTGAAACTTCCCATATTAGAAGTATTGTCAATGGGAAGGCCAAGACATCACAGACTATATTTGTCTATGGGAATCGGGTGGACTATGTGTGTGACATTGGGTTTTGGACACCAGGAACACGTCTAGGCAAGGATTCTGTGTATTGTGGAAAGGTCGGACAATGGAGCAGCAGGCCTGGCTGTGAGCGTAAGTTTTTATAACTTAAAACCATTTCCCCCTTACAGGTGAACTTTTGTAAACATGGAGAGAGAAATAAAGATATTTCTCTGTATCAAAACCCAAATGCAGCTTGTTCAATATTTCTGATGACTTGAAAATATTGTAGAAATAATGAGTGTAAACTAAAGTTTGAAACTTTCTCCTTCACTTAACCCTTTCCCTCATATAGACGCTTTCTGATGCCTCTGTAGCAGACAGATTTTTGAAAACATAGTGACAAAAGAAGAAATTGCTCAAAACAAGCAATTTTTCCTTTTGCCACAATGTTTTCCACTTTTAGTCATAGGTTATCCATTCAATAATAGAGATTTTTTATTTGTTGACAAAATATGTTCAAAGTCGTCTGCTGTAGAATTGTCGTATGAGGGAAAGGGTTAAATAGTTATCAAGATCACTTTCAATTTTCCATAGGATACATTGTGATGCTCATAAGTTTGCATAGCTGATGACTTTTATATTATACCAGGTACTTTGATCCCTTGCCAAATTCAAATATTCGTATTCTTAATTAAAATTGTCTGTTTGTCATGAGTCATATGGAAAGCATGACTTAATGGAATTGTAGGGAGATGTGACATGTTAAGAAAATCATTGATTACTAGTATACTAGTTTGTGACTAGGTCAAACTTTAGAGCCAACAATTTCCATCCGATATTGCGAAAGTTCGCCAGTGCATTCGTTTTCATCGAATTAAGGAACCTGTATTCAATTTCATATTTAAGTATTGTTTTTACTATTTAATGAAAGAAATGACTTTAGATGTTAGATTATATTAAAATGTAAACGAATATATCATTATTTTATGTTAAAACTTCTTGTATTATGTAAATGTTGATTCAAGTCGTGTACAGCACAGGATATTAGGGTTAAAGTAAATGTATCGTCATTTTATTCCAGTGAAACGTATTTGGTTTAACTTAAATAACAGTAACAAATAAATGCAACATTTAGTAATAATTTATTTAGGTTTAACAAATAGATTGCATGCAAGTTACAGAAGTTTAATTTGTAAATCTAAAATATTGTGAATAATTGATTAACAAATACAGTAGGCGAAATTGAAAACATCGAGGTAAAATTTATAAAAGTTAATCTCTATAAATGAAAGTATTCTTAATAAGGAGAGTTGAAAACATAGTGGCAGATGAGAAATTGCTCATCATAACTAAGATAACTACAATTCCGGTTTTTAATATACTGAATTACTTTATTTCCAAAAAGACTTTCTATCCGAACAATAGAACAGATATATACATGTACATATTTTAACAACGATCAATAAGCAAAATTGTGTATACCAAATAAAAAGACAAAAAGATAGAAACAACAACTATTTCCATGATGCAAACATAATCAGGAGCCAGTAACTTCATACCCTAGTCATTTTGTACCTGATGTATTTAGGTAATTTCATACCCTTTTGTAAGTAATTTCATCACCATGTGTCATTTATTTTGTAACCAACAATAAGTTACAGATAAATTAATTTGAATCATATTATATATGTTTACAAAATGTATTTCAAAATATATAGTGGTAATGTATTGTATATAAAATATATTAGTTTAATATTTGTTTATGTCATTTCATCACAGCTTTTGCTATGGTTAACAATGTGTTATGTTTGACAAAGGTGTTAATAGATTGGCGCATAATTGTTTCTCAGTGTGCCTTTAAGTAAATCATGTCTGATGAAATCTTCGCTTGCTCATATATATATATATATATATGTGTGTGTGTTTTATTTTAAACACAATCTCATTTAATCAAAATGGCATTTGCAGTATTAGGTGACAAAATCAGCCTTAAACAATGTAAACAGGGGTATTGTGAACTGATGAGGATTCAGATTGCAATGATGAAAATATTATTATTTTCCTCAACTTAAATACTTAGGAATCAATATAATTAAGATACAATTAATTAAATAAAATAAAATGATAAGGGCATCTTTCACAGTTAGAAAGATATTCCAATAAAGATTAAGGATGTTTGCAAACTGTTAAAAAAAACACAACAATTTTAACTTATTATGTTGAACATGCGTTCTTAGTTATCATTGATTATCACACTTCAAACATCAAATGCAATACTATTAATTGCCAAAATTGTGTAGATTATATTCCATCATATAACCTTTTATAACATGACATAAATATACAAAGTGAAGTTTTAATCTTTAATGTGTTGGGTCGGCTATAACATATTTAGACGGAATGAATGTTCATGGTAAGTTTGCATTTTTTACCAATTTCTCCATATAAGCCTACCTGCTTTTTCCAGTAATCAATGGCATAAAGTACACATGTTCTAAAACAAGTTACGATTTACATTTTTCTAGACAAATACAAGATTTGTAGGAATTTATCCAAGACATAATGTTGGTTACAAAGGCGGATAATAAATAACCGACACTAGGGTACGAAATTATAGAAATATACTGGGTACCAAATTACTAGGGTAAAAAAATACCGAAATATACCGGGTACAACATTACTAGGGTACAAAATTACCGAATGTACCAGGTACAAAATTACTAGGGCACGAAATTACCGAAATATACCGGGTACAAAATTACTAGGGTATGAAGTTACCGAAATATACCGGGTACAAAATTACTAGGGTATGAAGTTACTGAAATATACCAGGTACAAAATTACTAGGGTACGAAGTTACCGAAATATACCGGGTACAAAATTACTAGGGTACGAAGTTACCGAAATATACCGGGTACAAAATTACTAGGGTACAAAGTTACTGTATTCCACATAACAAAGCATCATGTATATCATATGTGTACATTGGGGATTAACTTTAAAAGTGGGCCTTTCTGACCCTTTACTTTTTTAAGAATTGGCCTTTTTGACCCTTTACTTTTGGAACTGAACCATGCAGAAAATCAACAACTGGGTAACACTGTCAAAAAATGGAATTGTAAATACTGTAGATCCACATCAAACAGTCAACAGATTTTGATTTTTTAGTAACTTGTATACCAAAATGGTCAACTTGTTCATTACTGGTATTCAAAGGCGGTCAAAGGGTTCATTACTGGTATTCAAGGGTTGTCAAAGCAATCTTCTACAATTTTCATTTTGGCAGGAGATGATTCAGTAAATCCAGTGAATTAAAGTTGTGCAAAGTAAAATGAGCTCTAGTCTTTATCATAAATGACCTTGAGTACAGAACACTTGAGTCACAATTTTTTACCAAGAAACATTTGTGTTTTCATATAGGTTTTAACACATTTCAACTTAAAAGACACATTCTGACTCATCTAAAGCAGACAACTTTTAAATCATTATGACAAAAGGAGAAATTGCTTGTAATGAGCAATTTTTCCTTTTGCCACAATCATTTCAATTCTATTTAATAATAAAACTTTCTTATGTAGAAACCGTCCATGTTTTTAGTTAGATGATTTTAAAGTCTTTTGCTGCAGATGTGATAAATGTGGAAAAAAGTGTAAAGCACATTTTCGATGTTAAAACTTTACATTATCATGTAAGAACATTTGTGACTGCAATCACCACAATCATTACCATGGTTACAGTTCCTCTAAAAGTAGGAATGTTTGTACTGCTTGTTGAGAGATAACCTGAAGTATATAACAATGAGAGAGAAATGTATTGATATTTTCTAAACTTCTGATAAATTTCATTGACAGTAGAGCTGGGATAACTCAGTTTGTAAACTTCTGATAAATTTCATTGACAGTAGAGCTGGGATAACTCAGTTTGTAAACTTCTGATAAATTGCATTGACAGTAGAGCTAGGATAACTCAGTTTGTAAACTTCTGATAAATTTCATTGACAGTAGAGCTGGGATAACTCAGTTTATAAACTTCTGATAAATTTCATTGACAGTAGAGCTGGGATAACTCAGTTAATAAACTTCTGATAAATTTCATTGACAGTAGAGCTGGGATAACTCAGTTTGTAAACTTCTGATAAATTTCATTGACAGTAGAGCTGGGAGAACTCAGTTTGTAATCTTCTGATAAATTTCATTGACAGTAGAGCTTGGATAACTCAGTTTGTAAACTTCTGATAAATTTCATGGACAGTAGAGCTGGGATAACTCAGTTTGTAAACTTCTGATAAATTTAATTGACAGTAGAGCTGGGATAACTCAGTTTGTAAACTTCTGATAAATTTCATTGACAGTAGAGCTTGGATAACTCAGTTTGTAAACTTCTGATGAATTTCATTGACAGTAGAGCTGGGATAACTCAGTTAATAAACTTCTGATACATTTCATTGACTGTAGAGCTGGGATAACTCAGTTTGTAAACTTCTGATACATTTCATTGACAGTAGTAGAGCTGGGATAACTCAGTTTTTAAACCTCTGATATATTTCATTGACAGTAGAGCTGGGATAACTAAGTTTGTAAACTTCTGATAAATTTCATTGACAGTAGAGCTGGGATAACTCAGTTTGTAAACTTCTGATACATTTCATTGACAGAAGAGCTGGGATATCTCACATTGTAAACTTCTGATAAATTTCATTAACAGTAGAGTTGGGATAACTCAGTTTGTAAACTTCTGATAAATTTCATTGACAGTTGACCTGGGATTACTCAGTTTGTAAACTTCTGATAAATTTCATTGATAGTCGAGCTGGGATAACTCAGTTTGTAAACGTCTGATAAATTTCATTGACAGTAGAGCTGGGATATCACAGTTTGTAAACTTCTGATCTATTTCGTTGACAGTAGAGCTGCGATAACTCACTTTATAAAAATGAGGGCTAATCAACCCAGGGGTTGTGGGTTTGAATCCAGTGTCAGTGTGACTTTTTCATTTTTTCCCACCAATGGGCTTACTTGTCTATGTCGGTAGGTAACCAGTTGCCGGGGGAGAATGTGAAGTACTGGTACAAGAATGTTGTATGAAGTACTGGTGTATAATTGCACTACATGTTGAATGGTATTATACAGGAAGAATGTTCACAAACAAAATCATAATCTGGAAAAAGTGCAGCCTGGAACAGGTTTAGTGTAGCCTATGTCACCAGTATAGAGTCAGCCCAGCCAGTCTGGAACAGGTTTTATAGAGCCTATGTCACCAGTATAGAGTGAGACAAGCCAGTCTGGAACTGGTTTTATAGAGCCTATGTCACCAGTATAGAGTGAGACAAGCCAGTCTGGAACTGGTTTTATAGAGCCTATGTCACCAGTATAGAGTGAGACAAGCCAGTCTGGAACTGGTTTTATAGAGCCTATGTCACCAGTATAGAGTGAGACAAGCCAGTCTGGAACTGGTTTTGTAGAGCCTATATGCCACCAGTAAAGAGCAAGCCCAGCAAGTCTGGAACAGGTTTTGTATAGCCTATTGTCACCTGTATAGAGTCAGGCCAATCAGTCTGGAACAGGTTTTGCAGAGCCTATGTCACCAGTAAAGATCAAGCCCAGCCAGTCTGGAACAGGTTATGTATAGCCTATGTCACCAGTAAAGAGCCAGGCCAGCCAGTCTGGAACAGGTTATGTATAGCCTATGTCACCAGTAAAGAGCCAGGCCAGCCAGTCTGGAACAGGTTATGTATAGCCTATGTCACCAGTAAAGAGCCAGGCCAGCCGCTCTGGAACAGGTTATGTTTAGCCTATGTCACCAGTAAAGAGCCAGGCCAGCCAGTCTGTGGAACAAGTTTTGTATAGCCTATGTCACCAGTAAAGAGCCAGGCCAGCCAGTCTGGAACAGGTTATGTATAGCCTATTTCACCAGTAAAGGACAAGGCCAGCCAGTCTGTGGAACAAGTTTTGTGTAGCCTATGTCACCAGTAAAGATCCAGGCCAGCCAATCTGGAACAGGTTTTATGTAGGCTATGTCACCAGTAAAGAGCCAGGCCAGCCAGTCTGGAACAGGTTATGTATAGCCTATGTCACCAGGAAAGGGCAAGGCCAGCCAGTCTGGAACAGGTTTTATGTAGGCTATGTCATTAGTAAAGAGCCAGGCCAGCCAGTCTGGAACAGGTTATGTATAGCCTATGTCACCAGTAAAGGGCCGGGCCAGCCGGAACAAGTTTTGTGTAGCCTTTATCACCAGTATAGAGTCTGGTCAGCCAGTCTGGAACAGGGTTTGCATAGCCTATGTCACCAGTAAAGGGCAAGGCCAGCCAGTCTGGAACAGGTTTTATGTAGGCTATGTCACCAGTAAAGAGTCAGCTCAGTATAGAGTCTGGTCAGCCAGTCTGGAACAGGTTATGTAAAGCCTATGACACCAGTAAAGGGCCGGGCAAGGCCAGCCGGAACAAGTTTTGTGTAGCCTATGTCACCAGTATAGAGTCTGGTCAGCCAGTGTCGAACAGGTTTTGTATAGCCTATGTCACCAGTAAAGGGCAAGGCCAGCCAGTCTGGAACAGGTTTTATGTAGGCTATGTCACCAGTAAAGAGTCAGTCAGCCAGCCAGCCATGTAGCCTATGTCACCAGTAAAGGGCCGGGCCAGCCGGAACAGGTATAGCCTATATCGCCAGTAAAGAGTCAGCCCAGCCAGTCTGGAACAGGTTTTTTTGTAGCCTATGTCACCAGTAAAGAGCCAGGCCAGCCAGTCTGAAACAGCTTTTTTTGAAGCCTATGTCACCAGTATAGAGTCAGGCCAGCCAATCTGGAACAGGTTTTGTAGAGTGTATGCCACCAGTAAAGGGCCAGGCCAGCCATTCTGGAACAGGTTTTGTGTAGCCTATGATACCAGTGGAAGTCCAGGCCAGTCAGTCTGGTATTACATGTATCAAAACTTACTTCATACTAGATTTAACAAAACTTACTTGATATTAGATGTAACAAAACTTACTTTGTTCTAGATGTAACAAAACTTACTTGATACTAGATGTAACAAAACCTACTTGGTACTAGATGTAACAAAACTTACCTGGTACAAGATGTAAGAAAACTTATGTGGTACTAGATGTATTAAATGTTACTTGGTACTAGATGTAACAAAACTTACCTGGTACTAGATGTATTAAATGTTACTTGGTACTAGATGTAACAAAACTTACCTGGTACTAGATGTAATAAATGTTACTTGGTACTAGATGTAACAAAGCTTACCTGGTACTAGATGTAATAAATGTTACTTGGTACTAGATGTAACAAAGCTTACCTGGTACTAGATGTGATAAATGTTACTTGGTACTAGATGTAACAAAACTTACCTGGTACTAGATGTAATAAATGTTACTTGGTACTAGATATAACAAAACTTACCTGGTACTAGATGTAATAAATGTTACTTGGTACTAGATGTAACAAAACTTACCTGGTACTAGATGTAATAAATGTTACTTGGTACTAGATGTAACACAACTTACCTGGTACTAGATGTAATAAATGTTACTTGGTACTAGATGTAACAAAACTTACCTGGTACTAGATGTAATAAATGTTACTTGGTACTAGATGTTACAAAACTCACCTGGTACTAGATGTAACAAAACTCACCTGGTACTAGATGTAACAAAACTCACCTGGTACTAGATGTATTAAATGTTACTTGGTACTAGATGTAACAGAACTTACCTCACCAGGTACTAGATGTAATAAATATTACTTGGTACTAGATGTAACAAAACTTACCTGGTACTAGATGTAATAAATGTTACTTGGTACTAGATGTAACAAAACTTACCTGGTCCTAGATGTAATAAATGTTACTTGGTACTAGATGTAACAAAACTTACCTGGTACTAGATGTAATAAATGTTACTTGGTACTAGATGAAACAAAACTTACCTGGTTCTAGATGTAATAAATGTTACTTGGTACTAGATGTAATACTTGTTACTTGGTACTAGATATGACAAAACTTACCTGGTACTAGATGTAATAAATGTTACTTGGTACTAGATGTAACAAAACTTACGTGGTACTAGATGTAATAAATGTTACTTGGTACTAGATGTAACAAAACTTACGTGGTTCTATATGTAATAAATGTTACTTGGTACTAGATGTAATACATGTTACTTGGTACTAGATATGACAAAACTTACCTGGTACTAGATGTAATAAATGTTACCTGGTACTAGATGTAACAAAACTTACCTGGTACTAGATGTAATAAATGTTACTTGGTACTAGATGTAACAAAACTTACCTGGTACTAGATGTAATAAATGTTACTTGGTACTAGATGAAACAAAACTTACCTGGTACTAGATGTAATAAATGTTACTTGATACTAGATGTAACAAAACTTACCTGGTACTAGATGTAATAAATGTTACTTGGTACTAGATGAAACAAAACTTACCTGGTTCTAGATGTAATAAATGTTACTTGGTACTAGATGTAATACATGTTACTTGGTACTAGATATGACAAAACTTACCTGGTACTATATGTAATAAATGTTACTTGGTACTAGATGTAACAAAACTTACGTGGTACTAGAAGTAATAAATGTTACTTGGTACTAAATGTAACAACACTTACGTGGTACTAGATGAAACTCTGCAGAGGTAGCACTGACTGAAGCTCCAGTATTGGTTTGAGCTCTGACTTCACAGCGCACGATTAGATCTTGGTCAAAATTAGTTGGGGTATATCGTAATTTGGAGGTTCTTGTGTATGGGCAAATTGTGGTTGAAGGAATACCATTATCAATACTGTCCATTGGATTTGTTAGGGTTACTTGCTGTTAAATTATGTAAATAGAAAATGACTATGAGGTTTTTTTTTATTATCTAAGTTTCATATTAAGATAATTTCGACAGTCTATGATATAGACATAAATGATAAAATAAGTGAAAACCTTTCTGTTCTATATCAGAATCATAAGACAGGAGCACGGTTTGATCCCTCTTTCTTAAAGTTTAAAAGTTTACTTATGCTCAGAATTTGTGCTCGAGTATCTGATTGGTCAGAAATAAAATCATACTCGACATTTGCCAATCAGAGTTCATTTCTGAGCAAAAAGAACTTTTTAAATGATTGATAGTTTCGGGTCAAGGTCATATCATACCAAATACTAATGGTTTGCCTTGTTGCTAGGGGTTGTCGGGACATCATTATGACTGTGTATCATGTCAGGATGAAATGAAACTGTTGTACTGGTAAATTACCAAGGAAAGGTCATGATATAATTGAAATACTGTTAGAAGTGGTATAAAGCAACATTCAAACATATACACTTGTCCTTAGATGTTTTCAAAGTAATTGACTTAAAAATTGTCCGTGTCTGGTAAATTTAACTTAAGCAGACGACTTTGAAAACATCTTGGCAAAAAAAAAAAAATCTTTAAATGAAAGTTTAATTATTGGATAGAGTTGAAAACATTGCGCAAAGGTTGTTTGCTGCATATGCGTCAATAATTAACTGCATTATAATGAATAATTTATTTTTTTGCAACAAAATTTTCAAACGTAAGCACCAGAAAGTATCTTCTGTAAGTGGGAAAGTGTTTAAGGAAATGCCTCACCTGAAACAACTGAAATGTGAATGGGGGTACTTTGTAATACCATGTGATGATGGTGCCCTGTGACATGCCAATCTCTCCAGTGCAGGTGAACTCATATTGACGACCGGATTGTAACATTGTCATGTTCTGTATGGCATTGCCAAAATAATCATCAAACATAGCACCCCCTATCACAAGATTTCCCGGCAACACTGCAATGTATAACTTGGCAAAATAATCATCAAACATAGCACCCTCTCCCTATCACAAGATTGCCCGGCAACACTGCTATGTATAACTTGGCAACATTTTCATCAAACATGGCACCCCCTCCCTATCACAAGATTGCCCGGCAACACTGATATGTATAACTTGGCAACATTTTCATCAAACATGGCACCCCCTATCACAAGATTGCCCGGCAACACTGCTATGTATAACTTGGCAAAATAATCATCAAACATGGCACCCCCTATCACAAGATTGCCTGGTAACACTGCTATGTATAACTTGGCAAAATAATCATCAAACATAGCACCCCCTATCACAAGATTGCCTGGTAACACTGCTATGTATAACTTGGCAAAATAATCATCAAACATGGCACCCCCTATCACAAGATTGCCTGGTAACACTGCTATGTATAACTTGGCAAAATAATCATCAAACATAGCACCCCCTATCACAAGATTGCCTGGTAACACTGCTATGTATAACTTGGCAAAATAATCATCAAACATGGCACCCCCTATCATAAGATTGCCCGGCAACACTGCTATGTATAACTTGGCAACATTTTCATCAAACATGGCACCCCCTATCACAAGATTGCCCAGCAACACTGCTATGTACAAATTGGCAATATAATCATCAAACATAGCACCCAGTATCACAAGATTGCATGGTAACACTGCAATATATTAAAGTGATTTGAATTTATTGGAAAAAAAAATCCTCATGTTGTTTGGATTTATTTTTGAAGCACTGAAAATTGGTAAGATTTGAATTGAATAGGAAATTTAACAAGAAAAATCTTTAAAAAAGATTAAACGGCGATCAATATGAGAAAACACTAAGAAATGGAACATGCGCATATTGATCTGAAAGTTTTTGTTAGTAATCAAAACAATCAGTAGTTTTCCATGAATTATAAGATTTGTGCAATAATGTTGTATATCTAAGAATTTCGACTGCTCCTTGAATTGGTAATGCATTATAATCTTGAACCAGTTGGAACATTGTTCGAATAGAACATTGTCCTTTAAAAGATATAGAATCGGTAATCGAGTGTAGCTTGCGCGTCACATGATTGGAGATTACGCGAGGCTCCCAAGAGGTGTATAAATTTCAATTGAAGATAAATAACTGAAAACTTATCATGTTTCAAAAATAATTAATATTTTGCTCTTGAATATTATATTTCATACGTTTTCACTGATTTTTTTCACTGAAATTTATTGTTTAAGGAAAACAGTTAAAGGTTAGTATGCAGAACATTTTAAAACTTCATCTTATAAGTGCCTCTCGTAGGATCCCCAACTTAACTATGAACCAATCAGAACATTTCATTTCATTTGTTTCTTTAACATTATTCATTAAATACAACATTTGATTGGTCTACAATCTAAATCATTTGGTTAACATCTAGGTCAAAACCCAGTGAAGCAGCTATCGCCGAAAAAACTAAAATTCTTCTTCTTCTTTTTAATGCGTTTTTCCACGTTTGTTTTAGTGGGATTGATACGCCCCTAGAATGCCAGGAGTTAAACTTTTCACTCATGCAGTTGCAATTTGACACATCTGCAGCAGACGAATTTTGAAAAACATTTTGCGCAAGTAGAAATTGTTAGATTTACCACAATCATTACAACTCATTTCAATAATTAGACTTTCACAACGATAGATGCTCCTAATATATTCTTAAATGTTTCCTATTGGTGCAGATGTATTATAAAGGGTCTACAGTTAAGGTGCGGGAAATACAAATGAATCAAACTAAAATATTATACAGATTCTCCTTATTTTTGCCGAAATGTTTTCTATCTTTTGATGCAGATTTTTTGTATGCTGGAAAGGGTTAATTGAAGCACTGTTTAAAGAGAGTTAAAAACCAAATGATCAAATCAATGTATTACCTGTAACCTGGAGGTTTTCAATGCTTGAAACTTTGATGCTGTCTACATTTAAAGGGAGATAATTCATCTCGCACTGGTAGGAGGCTTCATCCAAACAATCCAATCTTGAAATCAGGATTCGAACACGAAGGACGCTTGAATATATGTTATTGTTGTTTATTTGGCCATCTAAAGTGGGGTTCTTATTCACAATGTCTGAGGGAGCATTTTCACGCAATATTGCTTGATTTGTACCAGATTCAATGGTTGCAAATGTGGTGTAATCTAAATCTTGGAATCGCTTTCGTTTGATGTATAGTGAGTATATTTTATCAATTGAGCTGGTTCCGTTTACTGTACATTCCATTGTTAACTGTTGAGATGATATGGTTGGTACAGCGATGGGGTTGTTGGTTCCGCCCCCTATAACCACATTGTTCGGTTGTAATGTCATTCTCACTGCATCTAAATGACAATGATAAATATAAATTCTAAATGATAAGGCCATTGGCCCAAAGTACAAAGCATTCAGTTGAACAAGCAGTATATATCTGAGAATGAAAGTAGCATGACATGGCTTAGATGTAGATATAAGGGGTTTTGTCAAAATATAATAAATTTGGGTTCTGTCTAGATTTTTGTGCCGATTGGTTTGACAAACGCCACAATGCTAACAGAAACAACAACAACGAAAACATTTACATAATCAGTTTTTAACAGCCTGTTGACTTGTTACGCAATACAGCAAACTAACTAACCTATATCCGTTAAACCGCCAAATATATAGTTCCATCCGTGATGCAGAGACACAGTAAACAATAATCCTGTCAGTGCTACTGGATTGATACAAAGGTTTGAGATGTATTGTATCACATAAGATATTAGCTCTAGTCCTGTGACAAAGACACATTTGGCGTATTAATCACATAATATGATAGCTCAAGTCCTGTGACAAAGACACATTTGGGGTATTACTCACACAAGATGATAGCTCTAGTCCTGTGACAAAGACACATTTGGGGCTATTACGCACACAAGGTGATAGCTCTTTTCCTGTGACAAAGACACATTTGGGGTATTAATCATACAAGATGATAGCTCTAGTCCTTTGACAAAGACACATTTGGGGTATTAATCACATAAGATGATAGCTCTTGTCCTGTAACAAAGACACATTTGGGGTATTAATCACACAATATGATAGCTCTAGTCCTGTGACAAAGACACATTTGGGGTATTAATCACACAAGATGATAGCTCTAGTCCTGTGACAAAGACACATTCGGGGTATTAATCACATAAGATGATAGCTCTTGTCCTGTGACAAAGACACATTTGGGGTGTTAATCACACAAGATGATAGCTCTTGTCCTGTGACAAAGACACATTCGGGGTATTAATCACAAGACACATTTGGAGTATTAATCACATAAGATGATAGCCCTAGTCCTGTGACAAAGACAAATTTGGGGTATTAATCACACAAGATGATAGCAGAGTCCTGTGACAAAGACACATTTGGGGTATTAATCACATAATATGATAGCTTAGTCCTTTGACAAAGACACATTTGGGGTATAAATCACATACTATGATAGCTCTTGTCCTGTGATAAAGACACATTCCGGGTATTAATCACACACGATGATAGCTCTAGTCCTGTGACAAAGACACATTTGGGCTATTAATCACATAAGGTATTAGCTCTAGTCCTGTGACAAAGACACATTTGGAGTATTAATCACACAATATGATAGCTCTTGTCCTGTGACAAAGACACATTTGGGGGTATTAATCACACAAGATGATAGCTCTTGTCCTGTAACAAAGACACATTTAGGGGTATTAATCACATAAGATGATACATAGTCCTGTAACAAAGACACATTTGGGGGTATTAATCACACAAGATGATAGCTCTAGTCCTGTAACAAAGACACATTTGGGGTATTAATCAGACAAGATGATAGCTCTTGTCCTGTGACAAAGACATATTTGGGGTATTAATCACACACGATGATAGCTCTAGTCCTGTGACAAAGACACATTTGGGGTATTAATCACATAAGATGATAGCATAGTCCTGTGACAAAGACACATTTGGGGTATTAATCACATAATATGATAGCTCTAGTCCTGTGACAAAGACACATTTGGGGTATTAATCACACAAGATGATAGTTCTAGTCCTGTAACAAAGACACATTTTGGGTATTAATCACACAATATGATAGCTCTTGTCCTGTGACAAAGACACATTTGGGGTAATCACACAAGATGATAGCCCTAGTCCTGTGACTAGGACACAGTTGGGGTATTAATCACACAAGATGATAGCATAGTCCTGTGACAAAGACACATTTGGGGTATTAATCACAAAAGATGATAGCTTACAAGATGATAGCTCTAGTCCTGTAACCAATACACATTTTGGGTATTAATCACACAATATGATAGCTCTTGTCCTGTGACAAAGACACATTTGGGGTATTAATCACATAAGATGATAGCCCTAGTCCTGTGACAAAGACACATTTGGGGTATTAATCACACAAGATGATAGCATAGTCCTGTGACAAAGACACATTTGGGGTATTAATCACATAATATGATAGCTTAGTCCTGTGACAAAGACACATTTGGGGTATAAATCACATACTATGATAGCTCTTGTCCTGTGACAAAGACACATTCCGGGTATTAATCACACAAGATGATAGCTCTAGTCCTGTGACAAAGACACATTTGGGATATTAATCACATAAGGTATTAGCTCTAGTCCTGTGACAAAGACATATTTGGGGTATTAATCACACACGATGATAGCTCTAGTCCTGTGACAAAGACACATTTGGGGTATTAATCACATAAGATGAGAGCATAGTCCTGTGGCAAAGACACCTTTGGAGTATTAATAACATAAGATGATAGCTCTAGTCCTGTAACAAAGACACATTTGGGGTATTAATCACACAAGATGATAGCATAGTCATGTGGCAAAGACACATTTGGGTATTAATCACATAACATGATAGCTTAGTCCTGTGACAAAGACACATTTGGGGAATTAATCACATAAGATGATAGCCCTAGTTTTGTGACAAAGACACATTTGGGGTATTAATAAAATAAGATGATAGCCCTAGTCCTGTGACAAAGACACATTCGGGGTATTAATCACACAATATGATAGCATAGTCCTGTGACAAAGACACATTTGGGGTATTAATCACATAATATGATAGCTAGTCCTGTGACAAAGACACATTTGGAGTATTAATCACACAAGATGATAGCTCTTGTACTGTGACAAAGACATATTTGGGGGTATTAATGACACAAGATGATAGCATAGTCCTGTGACAAAGACACATTTGGGGTATTAATCACATAATATGATAGCTCTTGTCCTGTGACAAAGACACATTCCGGGTATTAATCACACAAGATGATAGCTCTAGTCCTGTGACAAAGACACATTTGGGCTATTACTCACATAAGACATTAGCTCTAGTCCTGTGACAAAGACACATTTGGAGTATTAATCACACAATATGATAGCTCTTGTCCTGTGACAAAGACACATTTGGAGTATTAATCACACAAGATGATATCTATTGTCCTGTGACAAAGACACATTTGGGGGTATTAATCACACAAGATGATAGCTCTAGTCCTGTAACAAAGACACATTTGGGGTATTAATCACATAAGATGAGAGCATAGTCCTGTGGCAAAGACACATTTAGAGTATTAATAACATAAGATGATAGCTCTAGTCCTTTAACAAAGACACATTTGGGGTATTAATCACACAAGATGATAGCATAGTCATGTGGCCAAGACACATTTGGGTATTAATTGCACGAGATGATAGCTCTCGTCCTGTGACAAAGACACATATGGGGTATTAATCACATAAGATGATAGCTCTAGTCCTGTGACAAAGACACATTTGGGGTATTAATCACATAAGATGATAGCTCTAGTCCTGTGACAAAGACACATTTGGGGTATTAATCACCTAAGATGATAGCTCTTGTCCTTTGACAAAGACACATTTGGGGTATTAATCACACAAGATGATAGCTCTAGTCCTGTGACAAAGACACATTTGGGGTATTTATCACATAAGATGATAGCTCTAGTCCTGTGACAAAGACACATTTGGGGTATTAATCACATAAGATGATAGCCCTAGTCCTGTGACAAAGACACATTTGGGGTATTAATCACACAAGATGATAGCATAGTCCTGTGACAAAGACACATTTGGGGTATTAATCACATAAGATGATAGCTCTAGTCCTGTGACAAAGACACATTCGGGGTATTAAGCACACAAGATGATAGCTCCAGTCCTGTAACAAAGACACTTTTGGGGTATTAATCATATAAGGTGATAGCTCTAGTCCTGTAACAAAGACACATTTGGGGTATTATTCACCTAAGATGATAGCTCTTGTCCTGTGACAAAGACACATTTAGGGATATTAATCACATGAAGTGATAGCTCAAATCCTGTGACAAAGACCGATTTGGAGGTATTAATCACATTAAATGATAGCTTTAGTCCTGTAACAAAGACACATGTTGGGTATTAATCACACAAGATGATAGCTCTTGTCCTATGAATAAGACACATTTGGGGTATTAATCACATAAGATGATAGCCCTAGTCCTGTGACAAAGACACATTTGGGGTATTAATCACACAAGATGATAGCATAGTCATGTGGCCAAGACACATTTGGGTATTAATTGCACGAGATGATAGCTCTAGTCCTGTGACAAAGACACATTTGGGGTATTAATCACTTACGATGATAGCTCTAGTCCTGTGACACAGACACATTTGGGGTATTAATCACCTAAGATGTTAGCTGTTGTCCTTTGACAAAGACACATTTGGGGTATTAATCACACAAGATGATAGCTCTAGTCCTGTGACAAAGACACATTTGGGGTATTAATCACATAAGATGATAGCTCTAGTCCTGTGACAAAGACACATTTGGGGTATTAATCAGACAAGATGATAGTTCTAATCCTGTAACAAAGACACATTTTGGGTATTAATCACACAAGATGATAGCTCTTGTCCTGTGACAAAGACACATTTGGGGTATTAATCACACAAGATGATAGTCCTAGTCCTGTGACAAAGACACATTTGGGGTATTAATCACACAAGATGATAGCATAGTCCTGTGACAAAGACACATTTGGGGTATTAATCACATAAGATGATAGCTCTAGTCCTGTAACAAAGACACATTTGGGGTATTATTCACCTAAGATGATAGCTCTTGTCCTGTGACAAAGACACATTTAGGGATATTAATCACATGAAGTGATAGCTCAAGTCCTGTGACAACGACCGATTTGGAGGTATTACAGTAATCACAATAAATGATAGCTCTAGTCCTGTGACAAATACACATTTAGGGATATCAATCACATGAAGCGATAGCTCCAGTCCTATGACAAAGACCGATTTGGAGGTATTAATCACATTAAATGATAGCTCTAGTCCTGTGACAAAAACACATTCAGGGATATTAATCACATGAAGTGATAGCTCTAGTCCTGTGACAAATATATATTTCGGGATATTAATCACATAAAGTGATAGCTCTAGTACTGTGACAATGACATATTTGGGGATATTAATCACATGAAGTGATAGCTCTAGTACTGTGATAAAGACACATTTGGGGTTATTTACTCAATTAAGTGATAGCTTTTTGGGGGGGGGGGGGGGGGGGGGGGGGTTGTCTATTACATTTAGGGAATGCTCTAGTCCTGTGAGCAACACACATTTTTGAGGTATTATTCACTTTAGGTGATAGCTTAAATTATATATGGCACAAATTCGAAGCATAAATATTCTGAAAGCTTTTACTTTCAACTAAAGCAGCACCATTAAAATGGAATTTCTATGCTTTTTGAATAATGACTGTTTTAAAATATCCAGGTATTGTGAGTTTTGATTTTAACAAAATTGACCTAAAATATAACAGAATGACATTATTCGAAAGATTAAAGTTTTTATTAAATTGCAATAGAAGATTGTTTAAACTTTCAGAAAAAATCTTTGTTGTTGTCATAATCATTTTCAATATATTTCGAGTTTTACTTGCTACAAATGTTGGGAGTGGTGATATTCTAGGATAAAATTTAGTACCTCATCCCTCCTATCTATGTAGACTTTAGAAATAGTAGTAATTGCTTTCCCTCCTTTCTATGTAGCTTTAGAAATAGTAGTTATTGCTTTCCCTCCTTTCTATGTAGACTTTAGAAATAGTAGTAATTGCTTTCCCTCCTTTCTATGTAGACCTTAGAAATAGTAGTAATTGCTTTTCTTCCTTTCTATGTAGACTTTAGAAATAGTAGTAATTGCTTTCCCTCCTTATGTATGTAGAATTTAGAAGTAGTAGTAATTGCTTTCCCTCCTTATCTATGTAGTC
>JASEVX010000003.1:80679443-80773516 GCA_031761405.1 Serripes groenlandicus
GACTTTAGAAATAGTAGTAATTGCTTTCCATCCTATATATGTAGACTTTAGAAATAGTAGTAATTGCTTTCCTTCCTATCTATGTAGACTTTAGAAATAGTAGTAATTGCTTTCCCTCCTTTCTATGTAGACTTTAGAAATAGTAATTGCTTTCCCTCCTTGGCGCTCACGGTTGGCATTACAACCGACTGGCTGTGGTCAAGATAAACGGACCAGTAGTACTGGTAACTGGCTTTGGTCAAGACAAACGGACCAGTAGTACTGGTAACTGGCTGTGGTCAAGATAAACGGACCAGTAGTACTGGTAACTGGCTGTGGTCAAGATAACAAACCAGTAGTACTGGTTACTGGCTGTGGTAAAAATAAATGGACCAGTAGTACTGGTAACGTATATACATAGGAAATGCCATGATATGACTAAAATTGTTGAAAGCTGCGTAAAACACCAACAGAACAAACTATTATCTATGTACTGTATCTATGTACTGTATCGATCTACCTGAGTTGCAACAAAGAAGTCCTAGAATAACTCCATTTAACACTATAGATAACTTCATCTTTTCACTGTTTGTTACTTTTGTCTTTAAAGTGTTCCGGTTGAATTTTTCTATTGAAGTGAAGAATAATGTCTTGTCAATTGATTTTTATTTGTTTTTTATGGGGGCTCATAATCTATAGTCATATATTGCTGGCCACAAGAGTGTTGTTACTCCTAAATATATGGTCCTTGAAATTGTCAGTGTCATACATGCCCTTAGTGTGCTGATAACATGTGAAGCGGGAAGAGCAACACAGATTTATGTACATCTAATAATAAATGTGATCATGATTGTTTGTCATTAGATTTGATTTGTGAATGTCAATGTATATGGTCTTTTGATTTTTTCTAACAAGGAATATACTAGAAAACATTTTATTTTACGCATACACATTCATGACTTTCTAGCATTATGATAACTCCTATATTGTTTTCAACCCATGTTTTTCTGTGCTTAGTAAACATGTTTCAACAAACTACCTGAAAGAGATCGATATAGTTAACATGTTTCAACAAACTACCTGAAAAAGATCGCTAAAGTAAACATGTTTAAACAAACTACCTTAAAGAGATTGCTATAGTGAACATGTTTCAACAAACTACTTGAAGGGGATTGATTTTCACTCCTCTGTGAATAGTAAACATGTTTCAACATGTTTAGTTTCATACTAGCCAGTTCTATCCGGTACATATTGATGTTAAGTTTCATACAAGTCAGTTCTATCCGGTACACATTGATGTTGAGTTTAATACTAGTCAGTTCTATCCGGTACATATTGATGTTTAGTTTCAAACTAGTCAGTTCTATCAGTTACATATTGATGTTCAGTTTCATACTAGTCAGTTCTATCCAGTACATATTGATGTTTAGTTTCAGAATAGCCAGTTCTATCCAGTACATATTGATGTCGTACATATTGATGTTAAGTTTCATACTAGCCAGTTCTATCCAGTAAATATTGATGTTTAGTTTCATACCAGTCAGTTCTATCCAGTACATATTGATGTTAAGTTTCATACTAGTCAGTTCTATCCAGTACATATTGATGTTAAGTTTCATACTAGCCAGTTCTATCTACTACATATTGATGTTTAGTTTCATACTAGTCAGTTCTATCCAGTACATATTGATGTTAAGTTTTATACTAGTCAGTTCTATCCGGTACATATTGATGTTTAGTTTCATACTAGTCAGTTCTATCGGGTACATATTGATGTTCACTTTCATACTAGTCAGTTCTATCCAGTACATATTGATGTTTAGTTTCGGAATAGCCAGTTCTATCCAGTACATATTGATGTCGTACATATTGATGTTAAGTTTCATACTAGCCAGTTCTATCCACTACATATTGATGTTTAGTTTCATACTGGTCAGTTCTATCCAGTACATATTGGTGTTAAGTTTCATACTAGTCAGTTCTATCCAGTACATATTGATGTTAAGTTTCATACTAGCCAGTTCTATCCAGTACATATTGATGTTTAGTTTCATACTAGTCAGTTCTATCCGGTACATGTTGATGTGAAACTTCATACTAGTCAGTTCTATCCAATACATATTGACGTTAAGTTTCATACTAGTCAGTTCTATCCGGTACATATTGATGTTTAGTTTCATACTAGTCAGTTCTATCCGGTACATATTGATGTAAAGTTTCATACTAGTCAGTTCTATCGGGTACATACTGATGTTAAGTTTCATACTAGTCAGTTCTATCCGGTACATATTGATGTAAAGTTTCATACTAGTCAGTTCTATCAGGTACATATTGATGTTTAGTTTCATACTAGTCAGTTCTATCCGGTACATATTGATGTTAAGTTTCATACTAGTCAGTTCTATCCGGTACATATTGATGTTAAGTTTCATACTAGTCAGTTCTATCGGGTACATATTGATGTTAATTTTCATACTAGCCTGTTCTATCTGGTACATATTGATGTTAAGTTTCATACTAGTCAGTTCTATTCGGTACATATTGATTTTAAGTTTCATACTAGCCAGTTATATCGGGTACATATTGATGTTAAGATTGATACTAGCCAGTTCTATCCAGTACATATTGATGTTAAGTTTTATACTAGCCAGTTCTATCTAGTACATATTGATGTTTAGTTTCATACCAATCCGTTCTATCGGGTACATATTGATGTTAAGTTTCATACTAGTCAGTTCTATCCAGTACATATTGATGTTTAGTTTCATACTTGTCAGTTCTATCCGGTACATGTTGATGTTAAGTTTCATACTAGTCAGTTCTATCCACTACATATTGATGTTTAGTTTCATACTAGTCAGTTCTATCCAGTACATATTGGTGTTAAGTTTCATACTAGTCAGTTCTATCCAGTACATATTGATGTTAAGTTTCATACTAGTCAGTTCTATCCGGTACATATTGATATTAAGTTTCATACAAGTCAGTTCTATCCGGTACATATTGATGTTAAGTTTTATACTAGTCAGTTCTATCCGGTACATATTGATGTTTAGTTTCATACTAGTCAGTTCTATCGCGTACATATTGATGTTCAGTTTCATACTAGTCAGTTCTATTCAGTACATATTGATGTTAAGTTTCATACTAGTCAGTTCTATCCGGTACATATTGATGTTAAGTTTCATACTGGTCAGTTCTATCCAGTACATATTGATGTTAAGTTTCATACTAGTCAGTTTTATCCATTACATATTGATGTTTAGTTTCATACTAGTCAGTTCTATCCGGTACATGTTGATGTTAAGTTTCATACTAGTCAGTTCTATCCAGTACAAATAAAATCACTTAAACTAAATGCAAGTGTTTTTCGTGTTTACCCTTTACCACAAACACTGAACACTTGCCTTGCTCGGTGTGTCACATTTCTATGACTCATTAACCCTTTCCCTCATACGACAATTTTGCAGCAGACGACTTTGAACATATTTTGAGCAATTTCTTCTTTTGTCGCTATGTTTCAAAAAAGCCGTCTGCCGTCAGAAAGCATTTATATGAGGGAAAGGGCTAACATGTGACTATCAAAAACAAAGTATATACGGAAATCCAGTATAAAGTCATTTTTACCGTTGACTATATTATATTACTTGCATTTAGTTTAAGTGATTTTATTTAAATTAATTGCGAAACAAGCTTTCAACTTTTATTAATCACGCTCAATGTCTGTTTCCTCGAGACTTAAACCAGCACTCATCAGGGGATTCAAACCTGGGACGTTTGGTTTATTATTGGAACAAGTCCATTATACAAAATAAATAATACTCACATTTAGGGCAACCCTTGTGGATGCAGACCGTGTTTTAACCATTTCCGTCTTTTATGCCTCTGCAGCAGACACATTGTGGCAAATGATTGTTGAATAATTGTTCTTTCAATTATAGATAGTTTCACTTTTTTTGACTAGATGTTTTCTTCTGACGTTGTGTTGTATGTTAGAAAGGGTTAACCAGTTACCAGATCCATAAGGCTGTCTCCTTTCAAAATATCATAGAAAAAAAGGAAATTTATTCTGATTCAGAGTTGAAACATTTGAACATTTCCTGACAGTGTTTATAAAGGCCCCCAGCTGCACAGGCATAAAGGGGCAGCTCTATGTGGAACAGGTCATAAATACAAGAGACAGATATTGGTATTTATGACTCTCAATCCTGTACCTCATATTAACTATATTGCGGCTTACAATATATTTTCAAAATGTTGAGATAAAATATTTTATTTCATGTTTACATTTCACAGCTGCTTTCTGTAATGAGACTTTTACAAACCCTGCTATTGAGCCACAAAAGTCAATCGTTTATGAGGACAAATACAGCTTGACTTGCACTACTGAAAATGGGGATATCAAAGTACTGGAGAGGCTGTGTGGTTTTGACAAAGTGACACAGAATTATCAAACATATGGACCAGAGCTCGTTTGTCCAGGTAACGTAATGCTTTATCATGATTCGAATATTCGATTAAAATCAAGAGTATTCTGAAATATGTATATACATAAATCAATTGAGGATACTTCAAATTTTTACCCACACTTTTTTAGCTCACCTGAGCACGAAGTGATCAAGGTGAGTTATTCTGATCTCCTTTTGTCCGGCGTCCATCGTGTGTCGTGCGTCCTTTTTTTTCTCCTCATTAACCAGCGGGTCAATTTGGATGAAACTTCACAGAAAGCATCCTCTCAATGATTTCACCAGAATTCCTTCAAATTTTTGGGATTCATGCAGAATTCTGGTTTCCATGGCAACGAAATGAAAAATACTTTAAAATTCACCTTCTCCAAAACTGGTTGGCAGATTTTTAAATAATGTTGAAGAAATGTTCTTTGGATGACCCTCAATCAGATTCCTTCAAGCCATGGTGATTGGTCAAAAAACATGGCTGCCAGGGGGCGAGGCTATTTTGCCTTATATGGCTATAGTGAAAACTTAAAGAAATCTTCTCCTCCGAAAGTGTCAGGCCGATTTTCAAATAAGTTTGTAGTATTTTTATGTTGATTAGCAATATGTTAGTGCGAACATTTTGTGCCCATTTTTCAACAATATTTCAGTTACATGTATATACAGCAAGAGAAAGGTTAAATTGCTCCCATTAAAAATAGGCAGTTCCACATTTCTACTTTTATACGACCTTAATTATTCACCCTTCGAGATTTGTCATATTTTTGAAAATATTTGAGAATTGGGAACATTCTTTTCATTCGAAATCATCTGTTGAACGGAAATGTAAATGCGAGTACTGAGAGATGAACACAACAATAAGATAATTTTACAGCAAATAACAAATTTATAAACTCTTTGTTGGCACATATAGGTCAAATATTTGAATATTCGAGTTATTTGTGATCGAATACTCAAATACTTATTTTTGTATTCGTTGCCATCCCTAATTATAAGGATATCAGAAGAAGATTATATTAATGAATTGCTGGACCAGTATCACAAGATTATTATTCAGACCACTGATTACAAATTGTTCAGGCAGAAAAAATAATAAGTTGTAAACATTTCATTCCCTTTTAGCTCACCTGAGCACAAAGTGCGGGCTGAGCTTTGTGATCACTCACAGTCTGGCTTCGTCTGTCCGTTCACATTTTACTACCAACAACTTCGCTTCCTAAACCAATGGACTTATTTCAAAATAATTACACAGGATTGTTCTTTAGGTTGTCTTCTTTCTAAGTTGTTCAACTAAATTTATTGTAATGAGAACTTTGGTTGCTGTGGAATCAGAAGAAGATTATATTAATGAATTGCTGGACCAGTATCACAAGATTATTATTCAGACCACTGATTACAAATTGTTCAGGCAGAAAAAATAATAAGTTGTGAACATTTCTTTCCCTTTTAGCTCACCTGAGCACAAAGTGCGGGCTGAGCTTTGTGATCACTCACAGTCTGGCTTCGTCTGTCCGTTCACATTTTACTACCAACAACTTCGCTTCCTAAACCAATGGACTAATTTCAAAATAATTACACAGGATTGTTCTTTAGGTTGTCCTCTTTCTAAGTTGTTCAGCTAAATTTATTGTAATGAGAACGTTGGTTGCTGTGGAATCAGAAAAGGAGAAAGATATTAAAACTTTTAAAATATTCTAGTCAAAGAGTATTGGCCAGATTTGGAAATTATTTGACATAAATGTTCATTTAGGGACCGGACCCTTTACCAAGGTGATCAAATAATTTTCATCTGTTGAAAAACATGGTCGCCAATGGTCAAAGCTTTTTTTCCTTATAATATGTACAGTGTTGTCTTTAAAAACCTTCTTGTCTAAAAGTAATGACCCGATTTGAAAGTTATTTTGTAAAAATGTTTCTTCGGTGAACCTGTACCAACATTGATCAAACTATTCCGATCATGGAAATGCATGGCCGCCAGGGAGCAGAGCTTGGTTTCCTTATATGCATTTATAGTGACAGTTTTAAAAATCTTCTTGTCCAAAAGTACTGGCCAGATTTGAAAATAATTTGGTGCAAATGTTCCCTGTGTCACCTTCTAAGAAGATTATCAAATCCTTAGGAAAACAAGGGTAGGGAGCTTGTTTTTCATATATATATATATATATATATATATATATATACATATAGAAAAGTATAAATATCTTCTTGTCCAAAATTTACCACATTTGAAAATTATTTTTCATAAATGTTCCTTGGGTGAACTTATACCACAATTGTTCAAACCATTTCCCGCCAAGCCCCGGTAGCTCAGTCGGTAGTGACGCGGGCTGTCAACCAGGGGTTGTGAGTTTTTTAATCCCGGCTCGGCCAACTTTCTTTCCGACGTTTGACAAAGTCAATGCGTCATTCGTCTTCCAACAATGGGCTAAGTCTATGTGGAAAAGCAGCCAGTTGCTTGGAAAGATTGTTGTGTGGAGTACTGGTGTGAGAAAACCAGGAAACACATGAATATGTGAACTGGCCGCCGTGGTATGACTGAGAAATTGTTAAAATCGGTGTTAAACCCCAATCAATCAATCAATCAAACTATTCCGACCCAATGAAAAACATGGCCGCCAGGAATGGCGCTTGTTTCCCGTTCAAATGTTCATTGGGTGAATCTCTACCAAGATTATTGAATTATTAAGATCCGTTGAATAACATGATGATGGCCACCAGTTGGAAGGCTTGTTTTCTTTATATGTATTTGTAGTGAAAACTTTTCAGATATTCTTGTCAAAAGTATAGGCCTGATGTTAAACTAATTTGGCATAACTGAGAATTGAGTGACCCTATACCAAGACTGTTGAATAACATGGCCACCAGAAAGCATTGATATGTTTTCCTTGTATGCATAGAGTAGAAACATTGAACACTCTAAGTTATGTTAAATCAGGTGAGGAATATATGACCAGCACAGTAGATTAACTGTGAGGGCACTGTGAGGGCACTTTCCCACATATAGATGCTTTTCCCATTTCTCTGTAGAACCCCACACATTGAAAATACTTTAACCTTTTCTCACATACAAACAATCTGAAGCAGAAGACTTTGAAAACATGTAGTTAAAAACACAGAAAATCTCTATAATGAAGGTATAATTAATGAAAAAAGTTGAAAACTTTGTCAAAAATGAGCAATTTCTCCTTTTGTCAAAAACGAGAAATTCCTTCTTTTGCCACATTGTTGTCAAAAGTCGTCTGCTGTTAAAACGTCAAAAAGCATCTGCATGTGTTAACGGTTAACCAGAATCTCCCCTCTTGAAGACACATCAACAACAGACACATTTTTGATGCATCTGCAAAAGACACAGTTTGACGCATAAACGACAGACACATTTTGATGCATATACAACTGACACTTATTAACGCATCTACAACAAACACATTTTGACACATCTATAATAGATACATTTTGACACATCTATAATAGATACATTTTGACACATCTATAATAGATACATTTTGACACATCTATAATAGATACATTTTGACACATCTATAATAGATACATTTTGATGCATCTATAATAGATACATTTTGACACATCTATAATCGATACGTTTTGATGCATCTATAACAGAAACACTTTGATGCATCTATAATAGATACATTTTGACACATCTATAATAGATACATTTTGATGCATCTATAACAGAATCACTTTGATGCATCTATAATAGATACATTTTGACACATCTATAATAGATACATTTTGATGCATCTACAATAAACACATTTTGAAACATCTATAATAAATACATTTTGATGCATCTATAACAGAATCACTTTGATGCATCTACAACAAACCCATTTTGACACATCTATAATAGATACATTTTGATGCATCTATAATAGATACATTTTGACACATCTATAATAGATACATTTGGATGCATCTATAATAGATACATTTTGACACATCTATAATAGATACATTTTGACACATCTATAATAGATACATTTTGACACATCTATAATAGATACATTTTGACACATCTATAATAGATACATTTTGATGCATCTATAACAGAATCACTTTGATGCATCTACAACAAACACATTTTGAAACATCTATAATAAATACATTTTGATGCATCTATAATAGATACATTTTGATGCATCTATAACAGAAACACTTTGATGCATCTACAACAAACACATTTTGAAACATCTATAATAAATACATTTTGATGCATCTATAATAGATACATTTTGACACATCTATAATAGATACATTTTGACACATCTATAATAGATACATTTTGATGCATCTATAACAGAAACTCTTTGATGCATCTACAACAAACACATTTTGACACATCTATAATAGATACATTTTGACACATCTACAACAAACACATTTTGATGCATCTATGACAGACACATTTTGACGCATCTACAACAGATACATTGCTACGCATCTACAACAGACACATTTTGATCAACAACAAACATACTTTGACACATCTACAACAGACACATAGTGATGCATCAACAACATACAAAATTTGATGCATCAACAACAGTCACATTTTGACGCATATATAGGAGACATATTTTGAAACATCTACAACAGACACATTTGGATGCATCTACAACAGAAACATTTGGATGCATCTACAACAGACTCCTTTTGACTTATCTAAAGCAGACCCATTTAAATGCATCTACAATAGACACATTTTGATACATCAATTGTGACAGACACATTTTGACGCATATACAACTGACACATTTTGACGCATCAACAACAGACTCCTTTTGACGTATCTAAAGCAGACCCATTTAAATGCATCAACAACAGACACATTTTGATACATCAATTGTGACAGACACGTTTTGATGCATCTACAACAGACACATTTTGACGCATCTACAACAGACACATTTTGATGCATCTACAACAGACACATTTTGACGCATCTACAACAGATATGTTTTGATGCATCTACAACTGACACATTTTGATGCATATACAACTGACACATTTTGACGCATCTACAACAGACATGTTTTGATGCATCTACAACAGACACATTTTGATGCATCTACAACAGACATATTTTGACGCATCTACAACAGACACATTTTGATGCATCTACAACAGACACATTTGGAGCCCCATAATGAGCAATATCTATTTTTTCCCCCATGTTTTGAAAAAAGGTGTGAAGTTGGAAAGGTAACAGATGAAATGTCTTACATCTCATTATGGGATTGATTTCCTCTTATGTCACAATATTTTCAACTGTATTTAATAATCAAACTTTCATTTATAGTGATTTTTCATGCTTTTGTCATAATATTTGATTGTCTGCTGTGGATTTGTTGTTTATTGGAAAGGGATAAGATGAAAGGAACTACATATCAGTTTGGCTGAACCAAAATGTACACATTGTATCATTTGATTTGAGACTATGTGGTATTTTTGCAGTATAACTTTAATACTGAGCTGAAATTATAATGTGCGACGGAAAATAGCTTAAGATATACTTATCCCACAATAAATTCCATAAGTGGTCTGTGGCAGATACATCTTAAGTCATTGGTATCAGGGAAAATGTTAACATCCCAATTATGTGTAGTTTTGATAGGTATAGTTTAATTCTATCTCTAGTGACTGACTGTGGCTCCGTTCCTCAACCAGCGGGTATGAAAAACTTTGTGACACTTTGTACGACATACAACTGTACAGTGGTGTTTGAGTGTGAAGAACAATATGTGAGAAAGGGCAATGGATCAGTGTGGGACCCGTTCATAGTGATTTGTATGGAGAATGGAAACTGGGATTTCGGGAACCTCCACTGTGAAGGTAACACATTGTAGTAACATTTTACCGTATATCCTCTGCCTTGACGGTCTTCCAATTTTTTTTTTATTTAAAATGTAAATAAATGACGGTAAAATTTGCGACAGAATATAGAATATTTAGCGATTGTTAATTAATATCCTCTTCCTTGACGGTCTTCCTATTTTTTTTTTAAAATGTGAATAAATGACGGTAAAATTTGCGACAGAATATAGAATATTTAGCGATTGTTAATTAATTCATTTTTTTTATATGTTTTAATAAGTTGTCTGATGCAGACTCTGTAAAATGCATTTCTATTTCGAAAAGGATGAGATAAGTAAGTATCTCATAGTGTGAGCCTTGTTGTGGAGAAATAGACTTTCCAATATTTGTTACCCATGTAGCATCAGATCAGCTTGTGCATATTCACAACATGATCCGCACCTGCACTGTTCACATTGGATCATAAAAAAATCCTGCAAGTAGAGAATCCCAGTACTGATCAGGCTGAAGGTATAAGCCTGCTGATCTGAATCTGTACTTATTGCAAATTCGTGAAGGTCTATTTGTATGAGTCTAGGCCTATATTGTATCTGTGTTTATTGAATAGTTCATATTATTAGTGTCTTTCTACCAGAAAGTCGCCCAAATTCTTTTACAATAAATGAGATTCACTTCTTCATTTCTGATTAAATGAAATCTTTTGAGGCTTCCCTTGTTGAAGACCTTTGATAACATTTTGGAAATAGAAGTTATTCCTCAAAAGCTTTTTTTACTTTAGTTATTGGTTTTCCAGAGAGTATGTGGTGGATCTTAAAGGAACAGACATCAATTGTGATAAATATATGGTTAAAATCTTGTTTCACTATTAATGTTAAATAAGTATGTTTAAACTAAAAAGGTGGCCAATGCCCGGATCCTTCGTCCCCAGCCAATGGATTTACCAAACTGACCACATGGGATTACCAGGGTGACACTATACCTACTGTAGAAAATGGGAGTGTAGCTGCATTTACATGTGTCAAAGATGGATATTTTCCATACCCCATTGCGAATATGACTTGTCATCCAGAGGGTTCCTCCATGAATTGGAATGGAACATTGCCAGAATGTATTGGTAAGTTAGAAGACTGAGATGGAATGTTCTCAGAATGCATTAGTAAGTTAGATAACTAGGATGGAATGTTGTCAGAATGTGTTAGTAAGTTAGAAAACTAGAATGGAACGTTGTCAGAATGTGTTGGTAAGTTAGAAAACAAGGATGGAACGTTGTCAGAATGTGTTAGTAAGTTAGATAACTAGGATGGAACGTTGTCAGAATGTGTTAGGAAGTTAGAAAACTAGTAGGAAACATTGTCAGAATGTGTTAGTAAGTTTGATAACTAGGATGTAACGTTGTCAGAATGTGTTAGTAAGTTAGATAACTAGGAAGGAACGTTGTCAAAATATGTTAGTAAGTTAGATAACTAGGATGTAACGTTGTGAGAATGTGTTAGTAAGTTAGTTAACTAGGATGTAACATTGTCAGAATGTGTTGGTAAGTTAGATAACTAGGATGTAACATTGTCAGAATGTGTTGGTAAGTTAGATAACTAGGATGTAACATTGTCAGAATGTGTTAGTAAGTAAGATAACTAGGATGGAACGTTGTCAGAATATGTTAGTAAGTTAGATAACTAGGATGTAACGTTGTCAGAATGTGTTAGTAAGTTAGATAACTAGGATGTAACATTGTCAGAATGTGTTGGTAAGTTAGATAACAAGGATGTAACATTTTCAGAATGTGTAAGTAAGTTAGATAACTAGGATGGAACGTTGTCAGAATGAGTTAGTAAGTTAGATAACTAGGATGTAATGTTGTCATAATGTGTAAGTAAGTTAGGCAACTGGGAGGAAACATTGTCAGAATGTGTTGGTAAGTTAGATAACTAGGATGGAACATTGTCAGAATATGTTAGTGAGTTAGATAACTAGAATAGAACATTGTCATAATGTGTTAGTAAGTTATATAACTAGGATGTAACGTTGTCAGAATGTGTTAGTAAGTTAGAAAACTGGGAGGAAACATTGTCAGAATGTGTTGGTAAGTTAGATAACTAGGATGGAACATTGTCAGAATATGTTAGTGAGTTAGATAACTAGGATAGAACATTGTCATAATGTGTTAGTAAGTTATATAACTAGGATGGAACATTGTCAGAATGTGTTGGTAAGTTAGAAAACTGGGAGGAAACATTGTCAGAATGTGTTGGTAAGTTAGATAACTAGGAAGGAACATTGTCAGAATGTGTTAGTAAGTTAGATAACTAGGATGGAACGTTGTCAGAATGTGTTGGTAAGTTAGATAACTAGGATGTAACATTGTCAGAATGTGTTAGTAAGTTAGATAACTAGGATGGAACATTGTCAGAATATGTTAGTAAGTTATAGAACTGGGAGGAAACATTGTCAGAATGTGTTGGTAAGTTAGATAACTAGGATGGAACATTGTCAGAATGTGTTAGTAAGTTAGATAACTAGGATGGAACGTTGTCAGAATGTGTTGGTAAGTTAGATAACCAGGATGGAACATTGTCAGACTGTGTTAGTAAGTTAGATAACTAGGATGTAACATTGTCAGAATGTGTTAGTAAGTTAGATAACTAGGATGGAACACTGTCAGAATGTGTTGGTAAGTTAGATAACTGGAATGTAACGTTGTCAGAATGTGTTAGTAAGTTAGATAAATAGAATGTAACGTTGTCAGAATGTGTTAGTTAGTTAGATAACTAGTAGGAAACATTGTCAGAATGTGTTGGTAAGTTAGATAACTGGAATGTAACGTTGTCATAATGTGTTAGTAAGTTAGATAACTAGAATGGAACATTGTCAGAATGTGTTAGTAAGTTAGATAACTAGGATGTAACATTGTCAGAATGTGTTAGTAAGTTAGATAACTAGGATGTAACGTTGTCAGAATGTGTTAGTAAGTTAGATAACTAGAATGGAACATTGTCAGAATGTGTTAGTAAGTTAGTTAACTAGGATGTAACATTGTCAGAATGTGTTGGTAAGTTAGATAACTAGGATGTAACATTGTCAGAATGTGTTGGTAAGTTAGATAACTAGGATGTAACATTGTCAGAATGTGTTAGTAAGTAAGATAACTAGGATGGAACGTTGTCAGAATATGTTAGTAAGTTAGATAACTACAATGTACCGTTGTCAGAATGTGTTAGTAAGTTAGATAACTAGGATGTAACATTGTCAGAATGTGTTGGTAAGTTAGATAAAAAGGATGTAACATTGTCAGAATGTGTTGGTAAGTTAGATAACTAGGATGGAACGTTGTCAGAATGAGTTAGTAAGTTAGATAACTAGGATGTAATGTTGTCATAATGTGTAAGTAAGTTAGAAAACTGGGAGGAAACATTGTCAGAATGTGTTGGTAAGTTAGATAACTAGGATGGAACATTGTCAGAATATGTTAGTGAGTTAGATAACTAGGATAGAACATTGTCATAATGTGTTAGTAAGTTATATAACTAGGATGTAACGTTGTCAGAATGTGTTAGTAAGTTAGATAACTAGGATGGAACATTGTCAGAATGTGTTGGTAAGTTAGAAAACTGGGAGGAAACATTGTCAGAATGTGTTGGTAAGTTAGATAACTAGGAAGGAACATTGTCAGAATGTGTTAGTAAGTTAGATAACTAGGATGGAACGTTGTCAGAATGTGTTGGTAAGTTAGATAACTAGGATGTAACATTGTCAGAATGTGTTAGTAAGTTAGATAACTAGGATGGAACATTGTCAGAATATGTTAGTAAGTTAGATAACTAGGATGTAACATTGTCAGAATGTGTTAGTAAGTAAGATAACTAGGATGGAACGTTGTCAGAATATGTTAGTAAGTTAGATAACTAGGATGTAACGTTGTCAGAATGTGTTAGTAAGTTAGATAACTAGAATGGAACATTGTCAGAATGTGTTAGTAAGTTAGTTAACTAGGATGTAACATTGTCAGAATGTGTTGGTAAGTTAGATAACTAGGATGTAACATTGTCAGAATGTGTTGGTAAGTTAGATAACTAGGATGTAACATTGTCAGAATGTGTTAGTAAGTAAGATAACTAGGATGGAACGTTGTCAGAATATGTTAGTAAGTTAGATAACTAGGATGTAACGTTGTCAGAATGTGTTAGTAAGTTAGATAACTAGGATGTAACATTGTCAGAATGTGTTGGTAAGTTAGATAACAAGGATGTAATATTGTCAGAATGTGTTGGTAAGTTAGATAACTAGGATGTAATGTTGTCATAATGTGTAAGTAAGTTAGAAAACTGGGAGGAAACATTGTCAGAATGTGTTGGTAAGTTAGATAACTAGGATGGAACATTGTCAGAATATGTTAGTGAGTTAGATAACTAGGATAGAACATTGTCATAATGTGTTAGTAAGTTATATAACTGGGATGTAACGTTGTCAGAATGTGTTAGTAAGTTAGATAACTAGGATGGAACATTGTCAGAATGTGTTGGTAAGTTAGAAAACTGGGAGGAAACATTGTCAGAATGTGTTGGTAAGTTAGATAACTAGGAAGAAACATTGTCAGAATGTGTTAGTAAGTTAGATAACTAGGATGGAACGTTGTCAAAATGTGTTGGTAAGTTAGATAACTAGGATGTAACATTGTCAGAATGTGTTAGTAAGTTAGATAACTAGGATGGAACATTGTCAGAATATGTTAGTAAGTTATAGAACTGGGAGGAAACATTGTCAGAATGTGTTGGTAAGTTAGATAACTAGGATGGAACATTGTCAGAATGTGTTAGTAAGTTAGATAACTAGGATGAACATTGTCAGAATGTGTTAGTAAGTTAGATAACTAGGATGGAACGTTGTCAGAATGTGTTGGTAAGTTAGATAACCAGGATGGAACATTGTCAGACTGTGTTAGTAAGTTAGATAACTAGGATGTAACATTGTCAGAATGTGTTAGTAAGTTAGATAACTAGGATGGAACACTGTCAGAATGTGTTGGTAAGTTAGATAACTGGAATGTAACGTTGTCAGAATGTGTTAGTAAGTTAGATAACTAGAATGGAACATTGTCAGAATGTGTTAGTAAGTTAGATAACTAGAATGTAACGTTGTCAGAATGTGTTAGTTAGTTAGATAACTAGTAGGAAACATTGTCAGAATGTGTTGGTAAGTTAGATAACTGGAATGTAACGTTGTCATAATGTGTTAGTAAGTTAGATAACTAGAATGGAACATTGTCAGAATGTGTTAGTAAGTTAGATAACTAGGATGTAACATTGTCAGAATGTGTTAGTAAGTTAGATAACTAGTATGTAACGTTGTCAGAATGTGTTAGTAAGTTGGATAACTAGAATGGAACATTGTCAGAATGTGTTAGTAAGTTAGATAACTAGAATGGAACATTGTCAGAATGTGTTAGTAAGTTAGATAACTGGGATGGAACATTGTCAGAATGTGTTGGTAAGTTAGATAGCTGGAATGTAACGTTGTCAGAATGTGTTAGTAAGTTAGATAACTAGAATGGAACATTGTCAGAATGTGTTAGTAAGTTAGATAACTAGAATGGAACATTGTCAGAATGTGTAAGTAAGTTAGATAACTAGGATGGAACATTGTCAGAATGTGTTGGTAAGTTAGATAGCTGGAATGTAACGTTGTCAGAACGTGTTAGTAAGTTAGATAACTAGAATGGAACATTGTCAGAATGTGTTGGTAAGTTAGATAACTAGGATGTAACGTTGTCATAATGTGTTGGTTAGTTAGATAACTAGGATGTAATGGTGTCAGAATGTGTTAGTAAGTTAGATAACTAGGATGGAACGTTGTCAGAATGTGTTGGTAAGTAAGATAACTGGAATGTAACGTTGTCAGAATGTGTTAGTGAGTTAGATAACTAGAAAGGAACGTTGTCAGAATGAATTGGTATGTTAGAAAACTGGAATGTAACGTTGTCAGAATGTGTTAGTGAGTTAGATAACTAGAAAGGAACGTTGTCAGAATGTGTTGGTAAGTTAGAAAACTGGGAGGAAACATTGTCAGAATGTGTTGGTAAGTTAGATAACTAGGATGGAACATTGTCAGAATGTGTTAGTAAGTTAGATAACTATGATGGGACGTTGTCAGAATGTGTTGGTAAGTTAGATAACCAGGATGGAACATTGTCAGAATGTGTTAGATAACTGGAATGTAACATTGTGAGAATGTGTTTGTAAGTTAGATAACTAGGATGGAACATTGTCATAATGTGTTAGTAAGTTAGATAACTAGGATGGAACATTGTCAGAAGAATGTTTTGGTAAGTTAGAAAACTGGAATGTAACGTTGTCAGAATGTGTTAGTAAGTTAGATAACTAGAATGGAACATTGTCATAATGTGTTAGTAAGTTAGATAACTAGGAAGTAACATTGTCAGAATATGTTAGTAAGTTAGAAAACTGGGAGGAAACATTGTCAGAATGTGTTAGTAAGTTAGATAACTAGGATGTAACATTGTCAGAATTTGTTAGTAAGTTAGATAACTAGGATGTAACATTGTCAGAATGTGTTGGTAAGTTAGAAGACTGAGTTGTAACATTGTCAGAATGTGTTGACAAAAAGGAGAAATTGGTCAAACTTTTTTTTTTTGTGGAAGTGTATACTTCTGTAGTTGACTCTTCCTGCATCTGCAGCAGACAACATGTGAAAACTTGATGAGTAATTTCTCCTTTTGCTGCAACGTTTTCAATTCTATTCAACATGTATACTTTCATTTGTAGAGATTTTGCCCGGATGTATTTCCAAGTCGTCTGCTGTGTTATAATGTTAAGATTTAGTTTTCTCTATGTTCTAACAGATCTAACCCCCCCTGTGTTTGAGAACTGTCCAGAAGACTTGTCCGTTCGCAGTTTCGGATCCATTGAATTCATAGAACCCACAGTCACCGATAACACTGCTGTCAAGACAATATTTGTCTTCCCTGATAACTTCCAACCTGGAAATATCGCTTCCGGTTCATTCAGTGTTCACTACCAGGCTGAGGACTACAACCGCAACACAGAAGTTTGTGGCTTTACAGTTACCATCCAAGGTTTGTCCTTTTTTTTTAAATCTATTTAACCACCTTTTCCACATACAACAAGTCTGAAGCAGACAATATCTAGGCAAAATTATAGAAACTTGCTATAAATGGAGGTATCCTTACTTAAAAAAGTTGAAAACATTGTAGCAAAAGGAGAATTGACATTGTTTTGAATAATTTCTAAATCTAAAATGTTTACAAAAGTCGTCTGATGCAGAGGCGACCAAAATATATACATGAGGTAAATGGTTATACCAGCTGAATGAGCCTGTCCATGCATAAAGCTACATGTTGGTATTTGTAAATAATTTAGGTTCAGAGTAGCCTGTATGTCTGTTCAGTTTAATAAATATACTCACAGCTCACTAGAAGCCGAATGCGTTTTTTTGGACGAAATGTTTTCAAACTAGTCTGTTGTAAATTTGTTGTATGTGGGAAAAGTTTGATAGTTTAGAGTCAGATCATACTGTGTAGTGTGTATACATGTACGTGAAGGTAATCTGGTATTTCATGTGCATGGATGTTTTCTCATCTGTAAAGCTAACCCTTTCCCACCTGCAGACACATTTTGACACATGTGCAGCAGATAACATTGATAACATTGTGACATAAGAAGTAATTGCTCATAATAAGCAATCTCTCCATTTGCCACAATGTCTTCAACTCTAATCAATAAATATCAACTATCTTGGATGACCTTTGTCTGCTGCAGATTTTTATATTTGGGAAAGGATTAAGATCTGCAAAGGTCATATGAGTCTGTCCATGGGAACACCCCTGTGAAATATGACCATTGCTGACGATGGTTAACCATAAACAATACCAAGATGAATCATGAACAACCATGGTTTAATCATGGTTGGAAATGCATGAGCCTGGTATGACTTTGGTCAACAATGGCTAACCATTGTCAGCCTTAATGTCATGACTAACCATAGTTGACCATGATGGTGATTGCCATCTGACAACCATTGTGTCCATAGTCAATCATGCTTGAAAATATATTCTCAGAGTTCAACATTGGTTACAAACAAGGGTTTTCATGGTTATTTTAAATTATATACACGATTCAAAATGGTAAACCATGAGTTAATTTATAACAAAAGCAGAAAAATATATAGGATTGTGCAGTTTTACTTTCCATCAGCCTCAAATCTGACTGTGTGATCACCCTTTGTCCGACATCCATTGTCTTTTGTGCGGTGTCTGTCAATCTTCTCCTCTGTAACTAGTGGGTCAATTGGGATGAACCATCACAGAAAGCATCCTCTCTATGTTCTCACCAAAATTCCTTCATTTTTTCTAACCATGCAGAATTCTGGTTTCCATGGCAACCGAAAGAAAACAAACTTTAAAAATGTTATTATTCCAAACCAGTTCGTAAATGTTTAAATAATTTTGTTAAAATGTTCCTTGGGTGACTCTCAATCAGATTCCTTAATGCCATGTTGATTGGTTGAAAAAAAATGGCTGCAAGGTGGCGGGCGGTTTGGCCTTAAATGTCTATAGAGAAAACTTCTCCTCCGAAAGTTTTTGGCCAATTTCCAAATATATCTTTTAGAAATGTTCCTTGGATGACCTTCTGTCAGATTCCTTTAAGCCATGTTGATTGGTTTAAAATCGTAGCCGCCAGATGGTGGGGCTCTTTCACCTTATATATGGCTATAGTGAAAACTTTAAAAATCTTCACCTCAGAAAGAATCTTGCCGATTTCCAAACAATTTTGTAAGAATGTTCCTTGGGTGACCCTCTATCAGATGACTTCAAGCGATGTTGAATGGTTGAAAAACATGACCAAAAGGGGGCTGGGATCCTATCCGTCTAAAGATATAGTGATAACTTAAAAAAAAAATTCTCCTCTGAAAGTACATGGCTAATTTCCAAATAATTTTGCAGAAATGTCATTGGGTGACCATTAATCAGATTGCTTCAAGTCATGTTCATTGGTTTTATAATGTGGCTGTCAGGAGTGGGGCTGTTCTGCCTTATACATCTTCGCAGGCCAAGGGTAATTTGTCCATTACATTACCATAAGTACTTATGGGAATGCTAATGTACGAAGTAGCCTTGGCTAGCGAAAAAAAGGCCTTATATAGCTTTAGTGAAAACTTTCAAAATCTTCCTCTCTGAAAATATCTGACAGATTTCAAAATAGTCTTATAGAAATGTTCCTTGGGTGACTCTCCAGATTACTTCATGCGATGTTAATTGGTAAAAAAGATGGCCTACAGAGGACAGGGCTCTTTTGCATCATATGACTATAATGAAAATATTCTCATTCAAAAGAACCAGACTGATTATCAAATAATTTTATAAACACTTTCCTTGTGGAAACCTCAAGCCATGTTGATTTCTCAAAAGATATGGCTACCTGGTGTGGGGCTGTTTTACCCTTTATGCCCAGAGTTTAGGATTTAAACAAATTATTTTCTAATAAACAAAATGTCTGATATTCAAATACTTACTGGTACATAAACATTTCTTTGGTGACATTCTTAGTCATATTAATTTGACAAAAGACAGACAGCAGAATTTGTTGGCTATTTCGCTTTGTGGCAGTTGAGCTATACTGGTCTTCTGGACTTTCTTGTATTTCTTGATTTTCCTGACCACAAAATGAGTTATTCTGGTTGGCATGACAAATCACATGACATTACTCAGCTGAGCGATCCAGGGTCATCACAGCTCTCCTTTTTATTGGCATTTAATTATATACTGAAATAACTCATTGATTCCAAAGCAATAATTTAAGGTTAAACATGTTTAGACAAAAATATGAAAGCATAATAATTTTTAATTGAAGAAAATTTGCCCAAGTGCATTGGGAAGTTGACTAACAAACATCTCATTTTCAAAAGCCAAATACAACAGTTTATCCATGCAACAGGTTTTTTTAAAACAGAAAATTACCGTTTATGAACATGAAAGGATTAAAGGACAAATTGCTTTTTAAAAGACCCATGCAGCAGACATGCAGCAGATGCAACAAAATGGGAATGTGTTTATTATGATTTTCGCTCTTTTACAATTAGATGTAATACCGCCCACGATGATCTGTTACCTAACAACTGCGATAACTGCATTTCCTGGTAATGATGTTGAGACGGTACAATTTTCATCCACCAATGACCCGTCTGCGGATCTGATAAGCTTTCCAGCCATTGTATCTGCTGGATATGAGGATGTCGACACAAATCCTATTGTACAGTTTGTAGCTACTGATGCTTCCAATAACATAGCATCCTGCAAAACTCAGATAAAAATTGAAGGTTTGTAAGATATTCTAAGAAAACCTCTTTTATGTGATCACTCACCTTTTATGTGATCACTCATCGTCTGTTACCTTGACAATAGTTTCCTACCAACAACTTCTCCTACTAAACAAATGAAACAATTTCAAAATAATTTCACTAGAAAGTTCCTTAGGTGGTCCTCTTTCAAAATTGTTCAAAGAATTTCATGTAAACCCCTTGTTGTCAAAGCAATGTATAGACAATCAAACTTTAAAAATATTCTTGTCCAAAAGTCCTTGCCTGATTTAAAAATGATTAAGCACTAATGTTCCTTGGTTGACCCTCTTCAAAGATTGCTCAAATTATTCTGATTTGTTGAAAAAGATTGACATTCACTTCTGTTGTCTGTCTGTATGTCAGGTCATTCCTGTATCATTTAGCCATGTTTTGACCTATAAACCAAATGTGTTCCTTTGAACTCACTTCTTTTTACCAGAGGAGGATCAAACTGGTCTTTTCCAAACTTTACCTCAAAACCTTTATTGTTGTACGGCTTCAAGATTTGGGGTGCAGGCAACAATGGAAAATTAGAGCGCGCTCAATATTATGCATGTAAGCGCTTAATCTGCATCAATTTTTGCCATTTTAGGAGATTGTGCTCATTACCCTATGTATATAACATCACGAAAACGTTGTATAAACTTTTGGTTAAAAGAAAGAAGGATGCCACAATCACGATTAGTAAAGAAAGGTTATGATATAATGTTAAATGATGATGGAAACGGCCATACTAATTGGGCAACAAGCATAAGATTAATCTTACAAAGAGACGGTTTTGGGATAGTATGGCAAAATCAAATGGTCACATCAGAGCCGTTATTCTTAAAATTGTTAGTGAACAGACTAAAAGATTATTTCCTTCAAAAGTGGAACGTATCAATAAATTCGAACCCTAAATTAGTTAGTTATCACATGTATAAAAACTAATTCAGTTACGAAAAATATCTTGAAGTGTTAGACATACGGAAATTTCGATATATTTATGTAAATTTTAGAGTTGGAGCACATGAACTTGAGATTGAAAGGGGTCGTTATCAAACTATTCCTAGAAGAAAAAGGATCTGTAAATTATTTAAAACAAATGTCATTGAAAATGAGTACCATTTCTTGCTTTGCTGTGACTTTTATGATACATTCCTAGTAAATAATTTACACCATACCGTGTACATACATAAGTTTAATATTTTAATGTCATCGCAAAATAAATCAAAGCGCTGAAAGCGCTGATGGTATAGGGGGCATATGTAAATTGAAAACATATGGCATAGATCATATGGACAAACATTGTTGAAACAATGAAACAATGACCTTTAAACAAACCAAACCAAAAATGTTTGAAGCAACACATATTGCCTGCCAATAACATATACCTCATTTGTCAAAGTTTTACCCTTTTCTTGTATAAACAAAATATCGAAGGACAAAAGATTGACAAAAAAAAAACGAGCAGCTACCCTTAATTAAAATATTTCTAGTTCAGAAATCACTAAAGATCCACAATGTATATTGTAATCATGCTGATAAATGAAAGACGATCGAAAGCATGATAGAGTTGTGTTTCTTTTGCACTGCACAATTGCAGCTCTGAGTTTCCTATACACCAAGTCTTAAATTGATATATTGGACATATATTGAGACAATAACCGAAGAAATGAAAAAATTGAGTTTACACCTAAAAAAACAAAACAGATTAGATTTGACGAAGTACAAATCTTGGGAAAGCACTCATTAACGAAAAAGGGAATTTCACGGAACGCATGTGTTGCATATAATAAGGGAGAACATTGAAAGACAAAAATATACACACTCCAAACGCAGCATGCTTAATTTATGGTAATGGTGCACTGCAAATCTGTAGGTCATAAGTTACATACAAACCAAGTTTGAAATTGATACAATGAAAGTTAATTGAGACAATCGCTGAACTAAATAAGGAAAAATGGAGATAACTGAAAAAACAGACCAGAGTTATGTACCTAGTACTTTGCCGTTCTCCTGATCACACGGGTATAATTGTGACCACTTTGAAATAAATCTGCCATACAGAAACAACGTGTTAACCAATACATGCAATCCATGACGGACGAACGAATGCACATTCAGGCAGACAGCCGGCCGGACGCCGGATTATACCTCCAAGCTTTACAGACGGAGACAACTCAAGTATTGATTACAGAAGACTGGTTCGATGCGTCAAAACACGTCAGCTTAGATTATGGTATTTGTAAAGTATTTGCAATTTAATTGTATCTCCGAAACGGGACCGGACCGTCAAGGTTAATTTTCAAAAACCTATTTAGACTACATTTCTAGTTTATTTGTCAACAGATACATCTAGGACTATATTACACGTTGATGAACGTTGAGTCTTAAATTAACGCAAATGCATATACATTATAATTTTAGTCCCAAAATCGCTAGAAGCTTCTCAATAATAAAATAAATAATGACCTTGCGGTTATAACTCGGATGTGTTGACAAATTCGGCCAAATTTCTTTCCGACGTTTGACAAAAGTCAATGCGACATGCGTCATTCGTCTTTCACCAATGGCTAAGTCTATGTGGAAACGCAGCCAGTTGCTTGGGAAGATTGTTGTGAGGAGTACTGGTTTGAGAAAACCAGGAAATACATTTGTAGGTGAACTGGCCGCCGTGATATGACTGAAGAAATGTTAAAAACGGCGTTAAATCCCAATCAATCAATGTTGAAATTAACTTATCTATAATTTGTAGATTTAATTTCTATTTCCTAGTAGGGTCTACATACAGCGACACATGAGAATATTCAACACAAAACGCGACCTGTTTTACCAACAATTCCCCAGTAGCGGTGAGACCGTTTGTAACATTATTTCATGGCATGTATACACAGTAGGACCTCTCTCTTTGGACGAACAAGAGAAAGTTGATGCAAGGCATCAATGTCGCCGGAAAGACTGCATTGATTTATTTGTTAACACACATGTATTCTTGACTTTCATTAGTCTAAACATACACATAATGTTTTCATAAGGACTAATTCCAGGATTTTTGAAATTCCACATAGATCTACAAATTTCAGGATTTCTTTTGGTCAGGATTTTGGATGTTTTGTATTTGTCAAAAAAAACAAACAAATTAATACATTTTGGGATTTAAATCTACATGCAATAAAAAGCTATTAAACCCTTTCCATGTCTGAAGCAACAATGAAAACCTTTAATCGCTTAAAACATTGAGAAAACGGTTAAATTGCTGAAGACATGAACTTCCTCCTTTTTAATACTAATTATTTCACAAGTAGACCACACTTGTAACAATATATCAGCTAAATTGTTTATCTAAATCGTTGATGCATACAATATATGTGGCAAGTATGAAATTAATTGGGTGCGAAAGAGCAGATTTTCTTTATTTCTAAATCTGTTGTTTATCAGAGTTTGTTCTTCTCTTAATTTGTTTCAACATTTAATATCACATATATTTAACCATTTAAGTGTGTAATATTAGCTATCTATCTGTAATAAGGTGTTTGAGCATTCTTTCGAAATGTTTACCCTCGTGTCAGGCTTCATCAAGTCGTAGTGTCAGACATCGAAGAAAGTGAATACAAAATCAGGCAAAGCTTTAGTGCATGTTTTATTCCACTGCATTCGAGAGAGAAAAGCATTTCTATATTATATTTCTTTCTCCTACATTCGACCCATGCACTCGTTTCGTGACGTTTAAGAAAAATCAATTTGTCGTGCGACATTTTTTGTCTGCATAACCAAGTCACTTTTCTAAGTTTACATTTTACTTCCGGTTACTTCGCTTTGTTTACATTTTGGCAATATGAAACTAGGTCACGAACTGAGAAAAAGGCGTTTCGACGTTCACGACCGATAAACAGGCTTATATTTGAGACATATTTTCACAAATTATTTCTTATTTTTGTTTCTGTTACCAGTTTATGTTGATACTTATCTATTAAAAGGAGAATTCGACGTGATTTTTAACGAATTATTTTTTCTCAAAAAATAATACAGTTAGTGCGATCGTGTTTTTTTCCGGAAGTCACGGTTAAACTACACTTCCGCTTAGAATACACATTCGCTGCACCTAAATAGTCCTAGTATTTTTTCGATATTAAAATGACTTCTACGTGTTATTTCAATACAGTGAAGTCATAATTATACTATCGAATCATCATAGATAATCAATTTTCTAGAAAATATCAAATTAACAGTACGCGCATATATATTTCATTTGTCGGCAGGTACGTATAAGGCACGAGTATGAATTTTAGTCGTATGCCCATTCACTAGAAGTCGACCCCACGCTGTATAGAACAATGTTAATCTCACAAATATGCCACTACGCAGAGCTAATTATAGATCATGGTTTACATACGCGCGCATTCAGTTAGCTTAATATATATACGAAAGTAACGCTCATACTTTGTATCAAAGTACCGTGGTGTAATGCAGAGCGTGTAGAACTTCTAAGCATGGACTATTTATGGACGCGAGTTCGAGTCCCAATTGGATCTTTTTTTTTTTTTTTTTTTAATTCTTATTTTATGCGATTTTTAAACATTATAGATTTATAATAATTAATTCACTCACATGAAACATAGTTATAATATAAGCCGAAATCCTGAATCCGCCCCTGGTGACGAAAACAAATCAAACTAACAATGTAAATCTCACAAATATGCCATGGGTGTTTTGACAGACTTTACGCAGAGCTCAGTGAAAGAGTTAGTGTGCATGTTAAACGCTCGCATCGCCGTTGAAATGCTACATTTACTAAAACTGTCAACTGATAAAAAAAATCTCTGGACAAAAATATTAATAATAATAAAATAGACTAAATTGTGCAATAGCATGATCAATTGCATTCATAAATTTGATTTTACAATACATGTTCAAAATAATTCGTTACCAGTACTTTCTGTACTTTGATTCATATCGATATCGCAAGCAGGTGCGCGTATGTAAACAAATTATAGACTGTGCGACGTAAAGGTTTGTAGTTTTCGCCTTTTGATTACATAGTTTATGAAAATAAAGTATCGCAGTCTAGCTAATAGGGACTGTTTTGTCTTCGTAAATAAAACACAAAAACGTAAATGCCAGTCAAAATAAAGAAACTGCACATACTTCGAAATATTTATTTCATTTTAGATGTGTCATAACTTAGTGTTTTTAAACAAACGCAATTGTAATATGTTCAAGACATTTAAAAAAATATATATCTAATAATAACCCCCCCCCCCCCCCCCCCCTCCCATGTGATTTCCGAAAACCTATTAAAAATAGAAGTCGCGGGCTTCTGCCCGGCGACTAATTATGTTGTAACAAGTTTGTTTACAGTATTCCTTAACATTGACCACATAGACTAAATATACAGCAAACAACATTGAACTAAGGCATAAATATTGACCAGAATTAATAAAAGTATGATTTTGAATAGTGATGAAAACATTGTGGAAAAAGACAAACTTGTTGATTATCATTCATCTGTTAAGGTTAGTCAAATGTGTCTAAAAGGGGCAAAGGTTAAAATAATAACTGTAGACAAATGTTTTCGTTATCTAGGTTATAGAAACAAATTGATTCATGTTTCAAAGCAATGTTTGAAAAGGAGGAATTGCTCATTGTCAGCAATTGCTCCGTTTGCAAATATACTTTCAACATTTGTTTGTAACTAAGTAGCTATAACGGGAACGGTTCAACCCTTTCCCGCTTACAGTCGCTTTTTGACGCATGTGCAGCAGACGGCTGCAGAATTGTTTATCATAACCCATTTCCTCTTTTTCCACAAAGGTTTCAACTATATATTTTTCCCCTTGATGTAAGGCAAAATTGCTCGTAATCATTCATCTCTAGCATGTTATTCAAAATGTGTCCGGAAGGGAGAAAGGGAAAGAACGTCCATAGTAAAACGTTTAAATATGAAAAGAATTAATTTGAAACGTGTTTGAAAGCATTGTGTGAAAAGGAGGAATTGCTCATTGTCAGCAATAGCTCCATTTTCAACAATATTTTTTAAATATTCGAACTGTTATAGTATCACGGAAAGGGTTCCGCTTCCATGGGAAGGATGTAACCATTTTCCGCCTACAGACGCTTACAGACGCATGTGCAGCAGACGACAATCGAAAACATTGTGACAAAAGGGGAAATTGCTTTTCGTAGGCAATTTCTACTTTTGCCACAATGGTTTCAACTCCTTTCAATAATTGTATTTACAGTGCTTTGCACATTTCTCTATAAGTCGACTGTTGTAAACTAATGGGGTCACAGAACGGTCGACGTTACCTCACACTACTGACATTGAGGTCAACCATAGTTCAGAGTGAGTTTCATTCATAGAAACTATTTTGTCTCATAAATTTATGCAAGCGGAGGGTTTTGTGATTCGGTCGAACCAATGAAATCGTTGAAAAGGCAGATTATAACCAATCAAAACTCGATTTTGGTGTAGGTATACACATGTGGACTGCGGTTGCAGCTTTAATCCGACTTTTCGAAAGCTTCGCTATGAGATAGTGGCGAAACGCCCCTATCCCAAAAACTGATTAAATGCTCACCTTCTTATTTATTCTATGCTTTCAAACGAAGAAATATTTTTATCAAACAAATTGAAAGTGGTTAGATATATTGTTTATATGATGTATGTGAATGTATATATATATATATGTGTGTTTATATATGGTTTTGTGTTCTCAAAAATTTACAAATAATTGTATCAATGAGACACTTTTTTTGAGTACCCACATCATAGGCTTGAGGGTCATATAATGGTTTAGGGATGTGAAATACTCTTCTTATTTAGAACTCTACTTTACACACACTCAAGAGATTAACCCTTTCCCTCATATAGACGCTTTATGATGCCTCTGCAGCATACAGCTTTTTGAAAACATAGTGACAAAAGAAGAAATTGCTCAAAACGAGCAATTTCTCCTTTTGCCACAATGTTTCCCACTTTTAGTCATAGGTTAGTCATTAAATTATAGAGATTTTCTATTTTTTAACAAAATTTGTCCAAAGTCGTCTGGTGCAGAATTGTCGTATGAGGGAAACGGTTAAAGCATTGTGTGTCATACATGTCAACTGAATGCAGGTCAAGTGAGTAAACATGTCTCTTTATAAATACTAGTTCTTTAACCCTTACATTGATATAGACAAAGTTTGACTCCTTTGTTGCAGTCAACTTTTGTTAACATTGTGGGAAAAAAAGAAATTGCTTAAATATACAATTACTCCTTTTCCTACATTTTTTTTTAAATTTTTATAACAAAATTTTATTTCCAATTTTCAAGATGTTTTAATCTTTTCCACTTATGCAGACGACTATAACAAAATGTCATATCACTTAGATGCAATCCAAACTAGCTGCATCTCTGATAACCAGCCGATTGGTTTCGTTTCAGCACCCAAATGCAATCAGAATACACTCCATGTCTACAATGGGAATATTACATGCCATGTGTCTAATGTTGGATTCTCCTGTGAGATGACCTGTAAGGACAATTATGTGTTCTTTGAGGACCCTTCAGTTGATGTGTTATATGTCTCTTGTTCTTTTGGTGAGGAATGGTCACGAGAAATGCCAATTTGTACAGGTAGGCAACCATATTTTACTTGGTTAAATTGAAATCAGTTGTAGACTAATTGCTGCAATTTTCTTATGATAATTATAAATGTCTAAGAAAAGCTGACTTTTTAAAAAAAATCTGACATTAGAATACATATATTTAATATGCTTAAATTGATAAGCTTTTGAAAATTGTTGTCATAAAAACATCCCTTATTTATTATGGGATATATGTCTCCTTTTCTAAATATTTATACTATTTACGTTTCCACTTTAGTGAGTGTTCACGTTTACTCTCTCTATGTTTATCTATCCATACAAGTTGTTTGTGTCATGCATATCTCAAACACTATTTTACCTACATACATTCACCCTTTACCAAATGCAGATGCTTTCTAAAGCCTTATAGCAATTTTTGTTCATATGTTTGACTAAATGTTTTCAAAGACGTCTGTTACTGATTTGTTGTATGAGGGAAATTGTTGAACTGTTAAAGGATGTTGAACCCGATGTGTAGTTTTGCACATAGGTTAACATTTCAGCATGGAACACTAACTATGTAGGTTTTGACACAAAATAACAGTGGTTAACATTTCAGCATGGACTCCGAAACACTAAATATGCCGGTCTGGACACACAATAACAGTGGTTAACATTTTAGTATGGACTCTGAAAGACTTAATGTGTAGGTCTGGACAAACAATAACAGTGGTAAACATTTTAGTATGGACTCTGAAACACTTAATACAATATGCAGGTCTCGACACACAATAACAGTGGTAAACATTTTAGTATGGACTCTGAAATACTTAATATGTAGGTCTGGACAAACAATAACAGTGGATAACATTTTAGTATGGACTCTGAAACACTTAATATGTAGGTCTTTACACACAATGACAGTGGTTAACATTTTAGTATGGACTCTGAAACACTTAATATGTAGGTCTGGACAAAAAATAACAGTGATTAACATTTTAGTATGGACTCTGAAACACTTAATATGTAGGTCTGGACAAACAATAACAGTGGTTAACATTTTAGTATGGACTCTGAAACACTTAATATGTAGGTCTTTACACACAATAAAAGTGTTAAACATTTTAGTATGGACTCTGAAACACTTAATGTGTAGGTCTTTACACACAATAAAAGTGGTTAACATTTTAGTATGGACTCTGAAACACTTAATATGTAGGTCTGGACAGACAATAACAGAGGTAAACAATTTAGTATGGACTCTGAAACACTAAATGTGTAGGTCTGGACACACAATAAAAGTGGTAAACATTTTAGTATGGACCATGAAACACTTAATGTGTAGGTCTTGACACTCAATAAAAGTGGTAAACATTTTAGTATGGACTCTGAAACACTAAATGTGTAGGTCTGTACACACAATAAAAGTGGTAAACATTTTAGTATGGACCATGAAACACTTAATGTGTAGGTCTTGACAAACAATAACAGTGGTAAAAATTTTAGTATGGACCATGAAACACTTATTGTGTAGGTCTTGACAAACAATAACAGTGGTAAACATTTTAGTATGGACTCTAAAACACTTAATGTGAAGGTCTCGACACACAATAGCAGTGGTAAACATTTTAGTATGGACTCTGAAACACTAAATGTGTAGGTCTTTACACACAATAAAAGTGGTTAACATTTTAGAATAGACTCTGAAACACTTAATGTGTAGGTCTTGACACACAATAACAGTGGTAAACATTTTAGTATGGACTCTGAAACACTAAATGTGTAGGTCTGGACACACAATAACAGCGGTTAACATTTTAGTATGGACTCTGAAACACTTAATGAGTAGGTCTTGACACACAATAACAGTGGTAAACATTTTAGTATGGACTCTGAAACACTTACTATGTAAGTCTTTCACACAATAACAGTGGTAAACATTTTAGTATGGACTATGAAACACTTAATATGTAGGTCTGGACAAACAATAACAGTGGTAAACATTTTAGTATGGACCATGAAACACTTAATGTGAAGGTCTCCACACACAATAACAGTGGTAAACATTTTAGTATGGACCATGCAACACTTAATGTGTAGGTCTGGACAAATAATAACAGTGGTAAATATTTTAGTATGGACCATGAAACACTTAATGTGTAGGTCTGGACAAATAATAACAGTGGTAAACATTTTAGTATGGACTCTGAAACACTTAATGTGTAGGTCTGGACACACATACAACGGTTAACATTTTAGTATGGACTCTGAAACATTTCATATGTAGGTCTCGACAAACAACAACAGTGGTTAACATTTTAGTATGGATTCTGAAACACTTAATGTGTAGTTCTGGACCCACAATAACAGCGGTTAACATTTGTAGGTCTCGACACACAATAACAGTGGTTAACGTTTAGTATGGACTCTGAAATACTTAATATGTAGGTCTCGACAAACAACAACAGTGGTTAACATTTTAGTATGGATTCTGAAACACTTAATGTGCAGTTCTGGACACACAATAACAGCGGTTAACATTTCAGCATGGACTCTGAAACACTAAATGTGTAGGTCTCGTCAATCAAAAAAAGTAGTTTACATTTCAGCAAACCCCGATTCACAAAATATGTAGGACTTGAAAGGCAAAAAATGTGGTTAACATTTCAGCATGGACTCTGAAACACTTACTATGTAAGTCTTTCACACAATAACACTTGTTAACATTTTAGTATGGAATCTAAAACATTTAATGTGTAGTTATTCACACACAATAACAGTGGTTAACATTTGTGTATGTACTCAGTGCAACACTTAATGTGTAGGTCTGGACACACAATAAGAGTGGTTAAGATTTTAGTATGGACTCTGCATGAAACACTTAATGTGTATGTCTTTACACACAATAACAGTGGTAAACATTTTAATATGGACTCTGAAACACTAAATGTGTAGGTCTTTACACACAATAACAGTGGTTAACATTTTAGTATGGACTCTGAAAACTTAATATGTAGGTCTGGACAAACAATAACAGTGGTCAACAGTCTAGTATGGACTCTGAAACACTTAATGTGTAGGTCTTTACACACAATAAAAGTGGTTAACATTTTAGTATGGACTCTGAAAACTTAATATGTAGGTCTGGACAAACAATAACAGTCGTCAACAGTTTAGTATGGACTCTGAAACACTTAATGTGTAGGTCTTTACACACAATAAAAGTGGTTAACATTTTAGTATGGACTCTGAAGGACTTAATATGTAGGTCTTTACACACAATAACAGTGGTTAACATTTTAGTATGGACTCTGAAAACTTAATATGTAGGTCTGGACAAACAATAACAGTGGTCAACCGTTTAGTATGGACTCTGAAACACTTAATGTGTAGGTCTTGACACACAATGACAGTGGTTAACATTTTAGTATGGACTCTGAAACACTTAATGTGTACGTCTCGTCAAATAATATCAGTGGTTAACATTTTAGTATGGACTCTGAAACACTTAATGTGTATGTAGGTTTTGACACAAAACTAACAATTGTAACGATTTTACGTCCCGAGCGGTTATTACATAAAATCAATAAATCAATTTAACAGCTATAAATATACCTCAGGGCTACCTAGCCTTACGATTAGTACAAAGGATTATATAAAGGATTTAGATACAAGGAAGGATCAATAATAATAAAGCAGAGACAGGTATCAATCACAAAAACTAATTCATATATTGCGTGAACTTGCAATATAAATAAAGGGCGCAGTTTCACTTACTGTTTGACCTGGCTTCTTTGAGGTTATGCCTCAATAAGCCACAGCTTCTCGTTGGCGACTATCAAGTTCACCCTAGCAACCAGGCGAGGCCCGAAAGCTACCCAGAAGGAAGCGATGCTTCTCTTCTGTAATACAGCGCGATGCTTCACAACGCCAAGCTTCAAAGCGCCAGGCTTCACAACGCCAAGCTTCACAGCGCCTTATATAGTCCCAGTATCTCTCTTACATCAAACGTCCTAAACAGGCCCACTACGCTCCGAGCAACACGGCGAAGCTTGTCAAACTGTTTCACGTTCTCAATACAGCGAGGCTGCCTCGAGAGTGAATTTGTTTCAGCAACACCTAACACCCAAAAGCACAGGAGAACTAATTTAAGTCAATGATGTTGCCTGGTCAGAGATTCGGTCCAGACTGATTCAAACTGCAGAGAACTCGGTATTTATACTGCTTATCCGCTATGCCACCTAGCGGATTCCCGAGTATTAACGATCTTTACCGAACATTACAAAGAAACCTATAATTAACATACCTGTCTGTATTTATTTATAAGAGAACAAATGGCGGATCTTTAACAAAGGGAGGTAACTACTGTGTGGAGTATTACGCCTATTAAAGTTTGTCACACTACCCACGCCTTCGTTTTTGGGTGCGTCCTCGCACCCGTTTAAAATAATGATTTAAACAAAATACATGTGGTCTAACAATATTTTTATCTAAAAATGGTGAAACTAACATATCCAAAATAAAATGTATGCATACTTATGGCTACTTAAAACTCTTTCGCGAGTGACTTCACACTACCTGGTATAACATAAAGGTTTGCCTTTACCTTTCGTTGCATTTAAAATAAAACAAATAAAAACGTGAAAATTACATCTTAAAACTAGTCATAAGATATGCAGTTAGTTGGTCGGAGTTAAACCCTAATTGAAGTCAATAACAAACTCTCCATCCTCCGATATGTTTACATGACTATTTGACAACCTAACTGGTCCCTCAAGTCCAACATATTCGCCTACATTAACGCTCGAGGCTTTGGTCTTTTTGTTTTCCGCACAAGTAACAGATGATTCAACCACCATCTCGCTATTGTCTTCAACCTCAATTCTCTGTCGTATTCGGCCATTTGTTGTCTGTCGTTTGAAAGATAACCTTACATGTCCCATCTCATTGCTATCACCGCCCCCTATATTCCCATTAGACTGGATTCCGTCTGACTACCCTGTTCAACTTTGCTAGCATTCGCTCCCTGTTTCACTTGTTCATGTTGTACTGTAGCAGGACAACAATACTTCTTCTTTGAAGGTCCGACTGGCATAGGTATTGTTCGTTTCCTAACCAATCTGCCCTGCAGAAACGTTTGATCTACCTGATTGTTTGTTCCCTTTTTACTCAATGCATCACTTAGTGGGCGTATGGCTTGTTCGACATCTGCATGCGCTTTAGAAGCCACCTTCTCGGTATTTCTGTCATCTCGTGTTTTGACTTTTTCCCCTTCATTCTTATCTTCGCTATCATTGTCAACTTTTTCTACATTCGTGGTTTCGACGCAAATATCAATGTCAGGCTCGTCATCCCATTCACTTTCTGCATCACTTGATACATGTGCATACCTTGTGGCAACCCCCTTCTTCTTATCCATGGCACTTTTATCAAACCCTCCACTACATCCATGTGTAACCACTTTAGTAGGTATCGCCTCTTTTTCACTTCCTGACGCCATATGGACTCTTCGAATGTGCTGAAGATAGTATTTTCTGGTACCGAAAGTCTTCTTAAATTGCCCACAACCAAACGCATTCAGAACACATATCTTTACATGATACTCATGGTCTTCTGTGTTGGGCGAGACACTGTTAAACTTAGGACAGATTAGTTTCCTTGGGGTGGTCTTGACTTTAGCCATGTCTTTATTACTGGAAAGAGAAAAAGAAAGAATATAATTTTTCATCCATACCGGCTGACGTTTAACCCTCTTATTAGGACTGAATTCTACCTCATAATCAGAGTTCCATTGCACTGCTTCTGGTTCAGCTTCTGTGTGCGTGTCATTGCTAATTTGCTCACCAGGCAAGACCTGTTGCTTACATTTTCGAAGTCGATCACAATGAATAACTTGGACATGACCAGAGCGACCGCAGTTAACCTTGTACAGTACCTTTGAAAGTCTTTCTTTTACCTCATACGGACCTCTCCAAAAAGAAGTCAGTTTGGGGGAACATCCAATTTGCTTTACAGGGAAATAAGCGTACTCCTTTTCAACTACCTCAACAGAATTGAGAGGTTATTATCATGATATCTTGTCTGCCTATTCATCGCATGGCCAGTATACTGTCTTACCTTCGTATGTGCGGACTCAATTCTTTCCTGGAGCTCCCACACCCACTGATTCCGAGGTACAGGCTTAATGCTTGAAGGCATTTCATACATAATGTCTAAAGGTGTTGATGTCTCTCTTCCTAACATGCAACGGTTGGGCGACATACTGGTAGTTTCATGTTCTGTCGAACGGAATGCCATCATTACGAACTGGAGATGTTCATCCCAGTCCGTATGACTTTCATTCATGTAAGCACTCAACATAGCAACCAGTGTTTTATTAAAACGCTCCACCATCCCGTCAGACATTGCGTGATAAGGGGTGGTTCTAGTCTTTTCAATCTGTAGAAGACTTCACATCTCGGTAAAAAGGTTACCTTCAAATTGGCATCCTTGATCTGAGTGAATCTTTTGTGGTACTCCAAATCTGGATATAACCTGTTCTATGAGAACTGATGCTACTGTTCTTGCTTCCATGTTCGGAATAGCATGACATTATGTCCACTTCGTGAAGTAATCACCTATGACTAATTACCACGTTCCGTCCGTGGAAAATCTCCGAGGATATCTATGGCTATTCTCTCCATGGGGTAACCACTTCGAACAATCTCCATCGGAGCTCTTTTCGTTTTAATTGGATTTTTGCGTCTGCTGCACTTCTCACAGCCACTGATGTATATCTTTACATCAGTTTTCAACCCAGGCCAGTAATATTTTTGCCTGATACGAGCCAAAGTTTTCTTTACTCCTAGGTCACCGGAGGCTTTGATATCATGGGAAAACCTAAGTACCTCCCTCCTCTTGGTCATTGGCACTAACGCTTGCAAAGCCACGGCGCCCTTTCTTTTGTCTTCCCAGCGCCTAATCAATAATTGTTCATGGATCTCTAATCTCTCGAATTGACCTACCAAAGCCTTCACGAAATAACTTTCAGAACCGATCTCCTTTGATCCTGGTGCTGCCCTAGCTTCAACCCAACCCTTTACTTTACAAATACCAGCATCTGGAAACTGATAAGATCAACGGGCTATACCTTTTCATCAGATATTTGATTTATAGTTAAACCCAAACTGTTCATTCCGCATTGCCTGCAAGGTATTCTGCTCATTCCGTCCGCATTACCATGTTTTTTCCCGGGACGATGTTCAATCCTCATATCAAAAGAGGACAGTACCTCGAGCCACCTTGCTACCTGTCATTCTGGTTCTTTGAATTTCATTAACCATTGGAGAGAACTGTGATCAGTCCTTACTGTGAACTGTTTGCCATACAAATAATGGCGATAGTACTTGACGAATTAAACAAGAGCGTATTACTCCTTTCTTGTTACGCAGTATTTGCGCTCTGATTTAGTTAAGGATTTGCTTGCAAAAGCAACAACCCGTTCTATCCCATCAGTGACTTGAGAAAGGACAGCTCCGATCCCATAATCACTTGCATCTGTGTCTAGAATGAATGCTTTTGTGAAGTCTGGGTGTGCTAACACTGTTGATGCACATAAGCTTTCTTTAAGCTTTTTGAACTCTTGTTGGCAATCTTCGGTCCAAGTAAATTTACACCCCTTTTCCGTCATCTTATGCAGTGGCTTCGCTATATCAGCAAAACTGCGAATAAACCTCCGGTAGTAGCTACAGAATCCAATGAATGAACGCAATTCTGTGAGGTTTTTTGGTTCGGGCCAGTCATTAACAGCTTGAATCTTTTTGGGGTCAGTTTTAACTCCTTCTGCAGATACAATATGCCCTAGGAATGTGACTTCCTTACAGAATAGCTGGCACTTCCTTGGTTTTAGTATGAGTCCAGCTTCTTGCAATTTCTCAAAAACTGAGTCCAAATTTGCCATCATAGACTTAAAGTCTTTTCTGTGGATGATCTAGGTAAATTAGACAAATTTGCCAATTTAAACCAGCCAGGACAGTTTCCATCAGTCGCTCAAATGTCGCTGGAGCATTACATAGCCCGAACGGCATGACCCGAAACTCAAAGAGTCCTCGTCTACAATTGAAAGCTGTTTTTGGCCTGTCTTCATTCTCTACCTCCACCTGCAAATAACCGGAGTTTAGATCGATGCAAGAAAAACATTTGGCACCGGCAAGCTGCTCCAGAGAGTCATCTATCCTAGGGAGTGGGTACGAATCCTTGATAGTGACATCATTGAGCTTTCTATAGGCCACACAAAAACGTTTCGAACCGTCCTTCTTGGTAACAAGAACTATACCACTACTCCAAGGACTAGATGAAGGTTGTATGACTTTCTTACGCAACATGTCATCCACCTTTCGATCAATTTCAAAGTTTAAGTGCACCGGAGATCTTCGCAGAGGCTGTCGAATGGGATGGGCGTTTCCGGTGTTAATGTGATGCTTCACCACACCCGTTCTTCCTATATTATCATCAGATAGAGAGAATAAAGATGAATACTTCGTCAGTAGGCGTTTCACATCCGTACACTGCTCAGGAGACATGTCAGATACAGTTCGGTCATATAGATCAACTAAATGTGGAGGAATATCAGAAGGTCTGATATGCACTTTGGAATTTGTTTTGGCTTCTGTAACTGGACTGAGTTTAGCTAAAGTTGTACCTCTATAAAACATCTGTGATTCTTTTGAGCTATTCATGAGCCGAACAGGTATTTTAGGACCACCTGTGACGAGAGCTTTGGCTCTAAAACCTATCATTTTTTCACTTGGTTCTACTAAGTAAAGGTCTTCACTGTGTTTTGTCAATCCCGGTACATCTCCATTTACCAGTTATTCTGTCCTCGCAGGTACTTCAATATCTTCAGTTGCGAATATGCGGTAGAAACCTACCGAACCATGGCAGTTCAAATCATATTTCTTTTCACCTATGGTCAACGTATTTGCGATGACATTAATACTGCAATGATGTCTCTGCATGAAATCCAAACCCATCATTAAGTCATTTTCAATGTCAGCTACTACGACATCTGTTTCATAACTCTCATCACCAATCTTAATAGAGACTGTGGTTTTGCCTTTTACATTAAGTGGCGTACCAGAGGCAGCAACAAGGGTCTTGTCATATCCAGCAAGCTTAAATTTCCTACTTAAATTGCTATCATTCCATGCAGTTGATGACAAGACCGTCAGTGTCGCACCAGTATCTATTAAACAGTTCAAAAACTGCCCTCCAAACGATATTGGGACAAATAAACCAGAACCAATAGCATTAGCAGCCCCATGGTCGTTATTGCTCCCCCGTCCTTCCTTATAGAAGTTTTTATTACCTGCAAAGGTGATGTATTTTTGTCCGAGTTCGGGCAGTTTCGTTGTAAGTGATACTTTGAACCGCAAATATAGCAAGACTTGTCGTTTCTATTTTGGCGGAAATTCTCTCGATAACCTTTGTTAGGCAGAGACATTTCCTCCCTTGACCCTGTAGATCGGAACTGTCTAAATTCATTTTGCATATCTAAAAACTGCTTGCCCATTTGCTCTACAGTTTTCTGTAGCCGTTCGAGGCTGGGGTCGAACGCATTCTTTTCAGCTATTTCGGCAGAACTCACGAAACCTTGTCCGGCCAATTTTGTCCTTTCAGCCCGACTGAAAGCTTTGAGTTCGACAGCATGTCTTATTGCATCGTTCAGACTAGTAGGTCTATCCTGTTGAAGAACTCGTAAACGCATGTCAACGCTTACCAAATAATCGAGAAACTGCTCTTTGGCCAATGTTTCTTTGAGGTCAGCTGGGGCAGATGGATATGCCAAGTTAGTTAATTTGCGTATGTCTTGGCCAAGCTCAGAAAGGGTCCCTTACTGTGTGTGCTTCGGGGCTTCCGCATGGTAATGTTTGTCTCAGATAGTTGCGGCATGTCAAACTTAAAATCCTTCTTGTGTGTACTGGGAGAAGGTGCTTCTTGCTCATACTGAGCCACAGGCTCCTTTTTGAACGGGTGTTTGCCCTCTGGGCGCATGTGTGGTAAATTCATATCACCTATTTGCTGTTGTAAATGAGATATTTCTTGTTGCATCTTAAGGCTAGCATTTTCCTTGTTAAGCCTTTCTATGTGCTCAAAAAGCAGACTCACATCAGTGTGGTCAGATGCCATTTCTCATTAAAACGTGGGCCTGATTATTTAAGAAAATTGTCAATCCCACCGCTGCCACCAGTTGTAACGATTTTACGTCCCGAGCGGTTATTACATAAAATCAATAAATCAATTTAACAGCTATAAATTTACCTCAGGGCTACCTAGCCTTACGATTAGTACAAATGATTATATAAAGGATTTAGATACAAGGAAGGATCAATAATAATAAAACAGAGACAGGTATCAATCACAAAAACTAATTCATATATTGCGTGAACTTGCAATATAAATAAAGGGCGCAGTTTCACTTACTGTTTGACCTGACTTCTTTGAGGTTATGCCTCAATAAGCCATAGCTGCTCTCTGGCGACTATCAAGTTCACCCTAGCAATCAGGCGAGGCCCGAAAGCTACCCAGAAGGAAGCGATGCTTCTCTTCTGTAATACAGAGCAATGCTTCACAACGCCAAGCTTCAAAGCGCCAGGCTTCACAACGCCAAGCTTCACAGCGCCTTGTATAGTCCCAGTATCTCCCTTACATCAAACGTCCTAAACAAGCCCACTACGCATCGAGCAACACGGCGAAGCTTGTCAAACTGTTTCACGTTCTCAATACAGCGAGGCTGCCTCGAGAGTGAATTTGTTTCAGCAACACCTAACACCCAAAAGCACAGGAGAACTAATTTAAGTCAATGATGTTGCCTGGTCAGAGATTCGGCCCAGACTGATTCAACCTGCAGAGAACTCGGTATTTATACTGCTTATCCGCTATGCCACCTAGCGGATTGCAGAGTATTAACGATCTTTACCGAACATTACAAAGAAACCTATAATTAACATACCTGTCTGTATTTATTTATAAGAGAATACATGGCGGATCTTTAACAAACTACTGTGTGGAGTATTACACATATTAAAGTTTGTCACACAATGGTTAACATTTCAGGATGGACTCCGAAACACTAAATATGCAGGTCTGGACACACACTAACAGTGGTTAACATTTTAGTATGGACTCTGCAACACTTAATGTGTAGGTCTGGACACACAATAACAGCGGTTAACATTTTAGTATGGACTCTGAAACACTAAAATATATATGTAGGTCTTGACACACAATAACAATGGTAAACATTTTAGTATGGACTCTGAAACACTAAATGTGTAGGTCTCGACACTCAATAACAGTGGTAAACATTTTAGTATGGACTCTGAAACACTAAATGTGTAGGTCTTTACACACAATAAAAGTGGTTAACATTTTAGTATGGACTCTGAAACACTTAATATGTAGGTCTTTACTCACAATAACATTGGTTAACATTTTAGTATGGACTCTGAAACACTTAATATGTAGGTCTTTACACACAATAACAGTGGTCAACAGTTTAGTATGGACTCTGAGACACTTAATGTGTAGGTCTTTACACACAATAAAAGTGGTTAACATTTTAGTATGGACTCTGAAACACTTAATATGTAGGTCTTTACTCACAATAACAGTGGTTAACATTTTAGTATGGACTCTGAAACACTTAATATGTAGGTCTGGACAAACAATAACAGTGGTCAACAGTTTAGTATGGACTCTGAAACACTTAATATGTAGGTCTGGACAAACAATAACAGTGGTTAACATTTTAGTATGGACTCTGAAACACTTAATGTGTAGATCTGGACACACATACAGCGGTTAACATTTTAGTATTGACTCTGCAACACTTAATATGTAGGTCTTGACACTCAATAAAAGTGGTTAACATTTTAGTATGGACTCTGAAACACTAAAATATATATGTAGGTCTTGACAAACAATAACAGTGGTAAACATTTCAGCATGGACTCTGAAACACTAAATATATAATTCTCGACACGCAATAACAGTGGTTAACATTTTAGTATGGACTTTGAAACACTAATTGAGTAGGTCTTGACACACAATAGCAGTGGTAAACATTTCAGTATGGACTCTAACACTAAATATGTAAGTCTCGACACACAATAACAGTAATAAACATTTTGGTATGGAATCTGCAACACTTAATATGTAGGTCTCGACACTCAATAACAGTGGTAAACATTTTAGTATGGACTCTGTAACACTTAATGTGTAGTTATTTACACACACTAACAATGGTTAACATTTTTGATGGAAACTACAGAATTATTTTTAATTTGGGAAATAATACACTTTCCCTACTGAATTAAAACCATAAATATAGGGCATAGTTGTGTTTCCAGAAGCAAGTTTTCAACATAAAATACGTGATGGTTATTATAAAGTTCTTCACACATTTGTATATTATTTAGTATTCAGTAAGATTTTTTTGAACTACTTTACTGCTCATACCTATTTTTGACGGTTTTATGATCAACATCCATGAAAAGTGTTGAATCGCTGAATTGCAAAAGTCTGCTAAATTAATGGCTTCACTAACAGACACAAAAGTAAGATCAATAAACATACTACTTGTATGTTTAATTTCATAGGAAATTCTTTGCTTACTGAGGACCAAAACTATTGGAACCGGATTCCATTGCATATTCAAAATGCTAACAGTCTTCACAATCAACATACCTTACTTGTTGGCCCTCTGGTGGGAGACATAATTATTTTACAATGTCAATAATCTTTTCCCTTCTTAAATTGTTCATGCATATTTTTAAAAAGACAAAGGTGTTGAGATGGAAACGACTTGAAAAAAGGAAGGAATTGCCTATTTTTCATCTTTTTACACAGTTTTAACAGTTGAATGATAAAAAGAAATCATAACAGATCTGTTTATGTAGGAAAGAAAAAGATTGTTTGAATACCAGTGATTCATATATACTTCCAGTGATTCATATATATTTCCAGTGATTCAGATATATTTCCAGTGATTCATATATATTTCCAGCTAAAGACCTTGCACATTATCAAGTAGTGAGTGAGTTTAAATACCCACTGACAGGACAGAGTAATAGTAGTTGTGCTATCTTGTATGAAGATCAAATAAGACTCAATCTACTCACTGTCACAAATGTGTTTACAAGTCTGTGTCAGAATGTATCCATACTACTGGACGTTTCCCCTGCCTCGAGTGTACCAATAGATGCTCAACTGGATTCACAGGTAGATTTTTAACCTGCCCTTTCTCACAAACCAGAAAATTGTAGCAGATGTCTTTGAAAACATTTAGATATATTGAATATCTCTTTAAATGAAAGTACAATTATTGAATAAAGTTGAAAAGATTGTGGCAAAAGGAAAAATTGCCAAAATGTTTTCAAAAGTCATCTGCTGCAGAGGAAGTGTCTGAATAAGTTAAAACATTGTAGCAAAAGGAGAAATTGCCCATGATGAGAGGTGTATCGTTTTGCGACAATGTTTTCAGCTCTATTCAATCATAATACTTTAATAGGCCACTACAATTCTGCTACAGATGACTGAAAACATCGAGGCAAAAATATGGAAAATATCTATAATTGAAAGTATGATTAGTCTATAAGTTTGTCTTGACCCTTTCCCACATACAGACTCTTTCTGATGCCTCTGCAGCAGACAACCTTTGAACACATTAGTAAAACGAGCAATTTCTTCTTTTGTCACATAGTTTTCAGTTGTATTTCATAATTGTTCTTTCATTTATAGAGAGTTTCCTTATTATTAATTAAATATATTCAAAGATGTATGCTGTAAATTTGTTGTTTTTTTGGAAAGCATTAAACACATTAAGTTTGTTGGATTTCCTGATGTATGACTCATTATACATTTTTGCAGTCTAATGCAGCCTTTCCCAAAGACATCAAAACCTCTAACAGACGGTTTAGTGCAACCTTTTACAGTTAAATGAAAACCTCTTTCAGACGGTCTAATTCAGCTTTCTTAGTTACATCAAAATGTCTTTCAGAAGGTCTAATTCAGCTTTCTAAGTTAATACATCAAAACGTCTTTCAGAAGGTCTAATTAAGCCTTTCACAGTGACATTAAAATTTCTTTTAGACGGTTTAATTCAGCTTTTCCTAGTTACAGTATGCTCAAGGGGTTCATCCCAAAAACCTTCACCCCCGCGGGCTGATAAGGCAGCCACACGGCGTTCCCGCTCACCTGTACGCAGTGTTTCCCCTACAATAACCCCGCGGTCCCGTGGGGTTTGATCATTCAACTATTAAGTCTGCGGAGGGAAATCCGATAACGATTTATGACGTCACGATGATTGACAGCTGTGATTAAAGCAGCCCCACGGCGTTCCTGCTCATCTGTATGCGGGGTCTCCCCTACAATAACCCTGCAGTCCCGCGGAATTTAATCATTTATCAACGGTAGTTAATACACAACATCACACTATTGGAGTAAATTGTTTTTAAATCAAGAGGAATATCCTATGCAGTAAGCCAGACGCAACATGTAACATTAGTCCATCTGTAATGCGATCAAAACAAGTGAACGTCAATTATTACTTTCTATTAATAGGTGTTAAAAACATGTTGACAATCTGAGTTGTTTGTATTAATATGTTATGGTTAATGACATATGCTGTCGGCTTTATGAAGCATTCATGTATCATAAATTCACAAATCAATTCAACCACCCGATGTCATATGTCCTCTCCTATTAATATCGGAGAATCCTTGATTGACGGATCTATTTTCTGGCCGATAAGTCAGACAAGTAATAAAATGACAACTGGATGCTTGTTAATGAGAATTGCAATGTTTAATACACAAAACACGCATTTGGAAAATGGTTTATAAGAATAGCCTACCTCTCAGTGGCATAATACAACTTAGTTGTAAAGGATGTGCATGTAATGTAATTCAGAAAAAATATCAACATTTGCATCCGCGCAATAAGATCATGATCATCTTACTATCTAGGCATTGCAAGCCTCACGAGAACGGTTATGACCAAACACTTACTATAAACATAGGTTTTTTATTGTAAATTCTATTTATGTCAATATATTCGAAGGTCGGTTTTGGCGTGACGTGAAACATGTATTAACAAAACCCGTCATGAGCAATTTCTCCATTTGTCAAATGTTTTCATCTCTATTCCATAATAGATCTTTAAGTCTTTGATATATGTTTCTGTATTATATGTAGACGTTTTGAATGTCGTCAGCTGCGGATTTATCATATGTTGAAAAGGGGGGTTAAATAAAAAGTAAAAAGATGAGCGCTTGTTAGCTGATCGTGTAATGATCTTATCAAGTTAACCCCTTTCCAACAAACACCAAGCAGACGACTTTTAAAACCCTTTGTCAATCATTATTTTCAGCTCTGTCTCCATTTGCCACAATGCGCTTTCTGACCCTTAAGCAGCAGAAGAGTTGTGAAAACAGTGTTCCCGCCCGCCACAATGTCGTTTACTTTATTCAATAGTACATAGTGCTAAAAAGTGGAATTTTTCCTCCTCTGGTCTTTTCTTAGAAGAACCTTCTTTGTCATGTTTTCGTCTAAGTCCCTCGTTTATGCGGCTCACGATGGTGTCTTTCCAAACAGATGTTTTACTTGCAGCGGAGTAAAAGGCTTTGACATATCTTCTGATGATGTTTTTTTCCTTACCGAGTCTAGTTCCTCTTTAATCTTGACCGAACCAACTATTCCTCCATCTTATATTTCCCGGACCGAATAACTCCGGGAAAAACTGTCGTTTTAAGGTTAGTCTAAAATACCCTATGCCGATGGAATCACCCCTTAGCTTTCGAAGTCACATTCTGTTTTGTATTAGCTTTTTAATAGGTTGTAAACAGTTAAGTAGATAGGACCACGATATGACCATATTACAGGATAAACCATATTACAGGATAATGATCTATGAATTGAAAATGAAATGTAAATATAGTTCAGAATGGTAGAAATTTAAAAATCATTTATTTTAAGTCACTTTTTTACACGATGTTTAATGATGCACAGTTAATAAGAATGCGCTTGTTTTTCAGGAATTATCTTTATACATATAATATTGTCACGCTGATTAACCAACCTGCTTTTGAGATATAGAATAGGAGAAATTAACGGTATACCTCTCTTTAATACAGATTAATATTAAGTGGATGTTTATTACAACACATGTCAACCCTTTACCCAGACTTTCTGTAGATGACTTTTCAACTGTATTTCAGTTAGATCATGGTATTGTATTGTTAAGTTACCAATACTAACGATTGTATTTACCCTGACACGATAAAATATATTTTACAGCATCTATTAGCGCGTAGGATGGAAGCCATTAACACTATTTTTAAAGTGTTTGGTATGCCGGGAAACTATTGTGCCATTTTACCACATACAGACGCTGTCGACGCCTCTACAGCAGATGACTTATAAAAACATTGTGACAAAATGTAAAATTTCTCATGTTACCACCATGTTTTCAACTTTATTCAATATTGATTCATTCATTGGGGCATACCGCGGTTTTCAACTATTGTTCAGTATATCACGGGTGCCAGTTCACGTACTTAAGCTACCAGTTCTACTTACAACATACTTCTAAAGTAGCTGACTGCTTTTCCTCATTGACTGTTAGCCCATTGGTGAAACACAAGTGATGCTTGTCGTCAAACTTCGAAAATGTTGGCGGAGCTGGTATTCAAACTCACAACCATTGGATTGACAGCCTGCGTCGCTACTGACTGATGTACCACGGCTCAATAATTAAGCTTCTATTTATTGTAATATCACGAAGTTTTGCGTAGATATTGTATATGTCGTCTGCTGCATACATGTATATCACGTATACATATTCATTGAGCACCGGTTTATGATGTAATTTGGATCTGTTTACGATAATCGACGTATCATATGGCAATTTTAAGATACACCAGCTTTTTCCATGATGTTTTATTTTACTGTTTGCATATCTAAACGAAGTCCACTATATATATTATATCTTTAGTTAAGTCTCATCTATGTACAAACACACATATAAGACATCTCAATAACACATACAATGTACATAGCCATTCAATATTAGAATTACAAGAGACTGTAATTATAAAACTAATTGACACAAAATAAATACATCTAACGCAGATTTGTTATGCATAATATTTAAACAAGCAGTATAGTATATCATTATATACGTAGTAAAAATACTATGCACAAGTACAAAATATAACCTATAATTATAAAGAATATATATATTTACTTCGAACAGTAAAGTGAATGTACACCAGCAACCTGTTGCAACCTGTTATACAGTCATAAATGGTAAAAACACAACATCAACAGAAACGTTGACCCCCTCATTTACTGCAAAAATACCTTTGATGCCAAATCAACAATACCCAAATTCACCAGACACTACTAAAAGATAGTTTGTTTATGTTAACAAAATGTATTTTAGTTTGTGTATTCAGGCAACTCTATCCATGAACAGAAATCATCTGCATGCCCCGACGTTGAAAGGTTTTGGCAAAACATAAGCATATTTTTGAATATTGTGACACAGGAAGAACTATCTCAATGTTAATCCTTTAGGACACGAAGACGCATCTACAACATAGGGTTTTTGAAAACACTGTGAACAATTTCTCATTTTACTACAATGGTTTGTATTCATTTTCTAAATAGTACTATCATTAAAGAGATTTCGTGGTTTCTAGTCATCTGCTTCATATTTATTTTATGTTGATGAGGATATTATGAGCTTGTGCATGGCACAAGTTGAAAGTTTGCTTTTGTGAACAGTTTAGATCCAGAACAGGGATGCACACTGCTCATATATACGTAACTTACAAGATTGTTAGACTTTTGTAGATTCTGATTACAATGACCAGATGGACAAGACAATCTGAACCTACACTTAAAATAGCTTGTTACTTTTCTCATACACTCGCTCCGAACTAGTGTACAGCGGTTGTTTTGTGCATGTTTCATTTGTTCTTGCCTGTGCAGGATTTAATTAATCGCATTACAATAATATTCAGTCATATCACGGTGGCCAGTTCACATACTCATGTGTTTCCTAGCTTTCTCCGGGACAGGTCCTATGTTCGAGGCTTATGATACAGGCATATATTGGTAAACGTAAATAAATAATATAAACCAGATACAGGACCTATATTTTGCTCCGATACAATTATTTTAAACATGCAGACTATTGGTGTATATTTGAAATCCCTACTCCGAATTAAATGATTTCATAAAAGTTTCCATTTAATTTTAAAATGAGCATTTATCATATGCTTTAAACAATGCCCAATATTGATTAATTTGGATAAAAAGTCGTTTTAAACAATTGTTCAGTCAAATTACGGCGGCCAATTCACATATCTGAACACTGCAGACAATCATGATTAAGGACACCCAATGTTATGGCATTTGCTAAATGTATATATAGAGATAAGCACGCATATTCATGCTATCCAATGTAGTTGTACATAGTTGGAAGGAATTTCTAATTGATAAGGAGTAGACATTGCTGATTTAGATTTGCCTGCGTGAATACGCATAGTGGTTTTGATCTACACTTAACTGCCTACGCTAAAAACAAATAATATAGCATTTAGATCATATAATTATACTTTATGTTGTCGTTTTACATTGTTCTAATATCTTTTGTGTATTTTAGGGGATATAGATGACATTTCTTTTACATATTTCTATTGAAAATAGCAAAATGCAAGTTTTAAGCCGAATCTTATAAAATGTATGTAATTTGCTTGCAGAATAATGATGTTATTTGAAGGACGAAACAAACTGTCAGATTACCAGCTGGTTAGTCGGGTCAATAAAAACAATGTCCTGTGATCTATATGCAAGTCACCGTCTTTCAATCAGCCTGACAACCAACACAAAATATATCACACGTTTTTCATCTGTCACGTGCTTTACAAAGTGTTAACCCCTTTACTCGCAAACAGTAATGTTTATATTGAAAAGAAATTTGTTTTGCGATTCATTTGTCTTCAATGTAGTGTCGTATAAAAAGTGATTTTTGTTTGATTTTGTAAATCAATATAAATTTCTTTATGGATTTATCATAATTGTGTTGATCTAAATTGTATGTGAATGTAGAAATAGGATTATTATTCTCAAAGGTAAGGCTTTATTTCTCAATTATGCTGTAGAACATTGAATTTGATTATAAATGTTAGTAATATACACATGCATATTTCATCGCAATAGAGCTCAGACAACTCGATGTTCAAAGTATTCAAGTAAGGTATTTTAGTGACTGTTCCAGTGTTTCTTTGTTTTGGTCTTTGTTTCAGCATATAAAACATACATGATGAGTCAAGTTTGCACATATATGTGCATACAAATCCAGGTCTACAGTGTACATTGTACATTTGGTAACAGTGATTTATCTGATCTGACTCAATTGTCATTATTTGATTTAGCCATTGCAGGTTTGCTATTATCCGAGAAAACATGTAGTGACCTGAAAATTAGCAGTATACATGTATATTTTAGTAGGGGGTCATATTTTATCGGAAATCGACTCCTGTTACTAAGATGCGTTTACAGACTTCTGGTATGGGTAAATGAAAATGGGTTACAATATGAACTATAGTAACACAAATTAAAAGCCAATAACAAGAGGGAACGTCATCTAAAACATTTAATTTCGAGAAGCTTGAGCAAAAACGTAATTATTATTGAAATTAAATTGCAATATATATTTTTTTTATTATTAACACAATCAATCTGGCGAGCAATTATTTTGAAAAGTAAACAATCGCTCGTGATGCATATGCCTGCAAAATCAACTATTTGGGAAGCAGAGTAAACAATATAGAATAGTTTACATAATGTATAATCGGATAAAATTAAAACACACCCACTCGCATTTTTCCGCGAGGGCTCCGCGGAAGAAAAACAGGCCACTCCCACTTAACATTTTCTGCAGAGGGAACCCTGCAATCCATCTAAAGCGGGCAAATATCTGAAATACCTGGAAATTGCCGGGTTAATTTGCCAGGGGAGCGACTTAACGCCGGCGGTTTATCAGTTTATCGATAGCCCCCTCAACCCCGGGGTTCACGTTTTTTGGAAACCCCCCTTGAGCTGTAGTGTACATTAATCAAAGCGCTGAAAGCGCTGGTGGTATAGGGGGCATATGTAAGTTGAAAACATATGGCATAGATCATATGGACAAACATTGTTGAAACAATGAAACAATGACCTTTAAACAAACCAAACGAAAATTGTTTGAAGCAACACATATTGCCTGCCAATAACATATACCTCATTTGTCAAAGTTTTACCCTTTTCTTGTATAAACAAAATATCGAAGGACAAAAGATTGACAAAAAAAAACCGAGCAGCTACCCTAAATTAAAATATTTCTAGTTCAGAAATCACTAAAGATCCACAATGTATATTGTAATCATGCTGATAAATGAAAGACGATCGAAAGCATGATAGAGTTATGTTTCTTTTGCACTGCACAATTGCAGCTCTGAGTTTCCTATACACCAAGTCTTAAATTGATATATTGGACATATATTGAGAGAATAACCGAAGAAATGAAAAAATTGAGTTTACACCTAAAAAACAGATTAGATTTGACGAAGTACAAAGCTTGGGGAAGCACTCATTAACGAAACAGGGAATTTCATGGAACGCATGTGTTGCATATAATAAGTGAGAACATTGAAAGACAAAAATATACACACTCTAAACGCAGCATGCTAAATTTATGGTAATGGTGCACTGCAAATCTGTAGGTCATAAGTTACCTACAAACCAAGTTTGAAATTGATACAATGAAAGTTAATTGAGACAATCGCTGAACTAAATAAGGAAAAATGGAGATAACTGAAAAAACAGACCAGAGTTTTGTACCTAGTACTTTGCCGTTCTCCTGATCACACGGGTATAATTGTGACCACTTTGAAATAAATCTGCCATACAGAAACAACGTGTTAACAAATACATGCAATCCATGACGGACGGACGAATGCACATTCAGGCAGACAGCCGGCCGGACGCCGGATTATACCTCCAAGCTTTACAGACGGGGACAACTCATAAAGTATTGATTACCGAAGACTGGTTCGATGCGTCAAAACACGTCAGCTTAGAGTATGGTATTTGTAAAGTATTTGCAATTTAATTGTATCTCCGAAACGGGACCGGACCGTCAAGGTTAATTTTCAAAAACCTATTTAGACTACATTTCTAGTTTATTTGTCAACAGATACATCTAGGACTATATTACACGTTGATGAACGTTGAGTCTTCAATTAACGCAAATGTATATACATTATAATTTTAGTCCCAAAATCGCTAGAAGCTTCTCAATTATAAAATAAATAATGACCTTGCGGTTATAACTCGGATGTGTTGACAAATTCGGCCAAATTTCTTTCCGACGTTTGACAAAAGTCAATGCGACATGCGTCATTCGTCTTTCACCAATGGGCTAAGTCTATGTGGAAACGCAGCCAGTTGCTTGGGAAGATTGTTGTGAGGAGTACTGGTTTGAGAAAACCAGGAAATACATTTGTAGGTGAACTGGCCGCCGTGATATGAATGAAGAAATGTTAAAAACGGCGTTAAACCCCAATCAATCAATGTTGAAATTAACTTATCTATAATTTGTAGATTTAATTTCTATTTCCTAGTAGGGTCTACATACAGCGACACATGAGAATATTCAACACAAAACGCGACCTGTTTTACCAACAATTCCCCAGACCGTTTGTAACATTATTTCATGGCATGTATACACAGTAGGACCTCTCTCTTTGAACGAATAATGTTGTAACAAGTTTGTTTACAGTATTCCTTAACCTTGACCACATAGACTAAATATACAGCAAACAACATTGAACTAAGGCATAACTATTGACCTGAATTAATAAAAGTATGATTTTGAATAGTGATGAAAACATTGTGGAAAAAGACAAACTTGTTGATTATCATTCATCTGTTAAGGTTAGTCAAATGTGTCTAAAAGGGGCAAAGGTTAAAATAATAACTGTAGACAAATGTTTTCGTTATCTAGGTTATAGAAACAAATTGATTCATGTTTCAAAGCATTGTTTGAAAAGGAGGAATTGCTCATTGTCAGCAATTGCTCCGTTTGCAAATATACTTTCAACATTTGTTTGTAACTAAGTAGCTATAACGGGAACGGTTCAACCCTTTCCCGCTTACAGTCGCTTTTTGACGCATGTGCAGCAGACGGCTGCAGAATTGTTTATCATGACCCATTTCCTCTTTTACCACAAAGGTTTCAACTATATATTTTTCCCCTTGATGTAAGGCAAAATTGCTCGTAATCATTCATCTCTAGCATGTTATTCAAAATGTGTCCGGAAGGGAGAAAGAGGGAAAGAACGTCCATAGTAAAACGTTTAAATATGAAAAGAATTAATTTGAAACGTGTTTGAAAGCATTGTGTGAAAAGGAGGAATTGCTCATTGTCAGCAATAGCTCCATTTTCAACAATATTTTTTAAATATTCGAACTGTTATAGTATCACGGAAAGGGTTCCGCTTCCATGGGAAGGATGTAACCATTTTCCGCCTACAGACGCTTACAGACGCATGTGCAGCAGACGACAATCGAAAACATTGTGACAAAAGGGGAAATTTCTTTTCGTAGGCAATTTCTACTTTTGCCACAATGGTTTCAACTCCTTTCAATAATTTTATTTACAGTGCTTTGCACATTTCTCTATAAGTCGACTGTTGTAAACTAATGGGGTCACAGAACGGTCGACGTTACCTCACACTACTGACATTGAGGTCAACCATAGTTCAGAGTGTGTTTCATTCATAGAAACTATTTTGTCTCATAAATTTATGCAAGCGGAGGGTTTCGTGATTCGGTCGAACCAATGAAATCGTTGAAAAGGCAGATTATAACCAATCAAAACTCGATTTTGGTGTAGGTATACACATGTGGACTGTGGTTGCAGCTTTAATCCGACTTTTCGAAAGCAGCTTCGCTATGGGATAGTGGCGAAACGCCCCTATCCCAAAAACCTTTTCAGATGGTTTAATTCAGCCCTTCCCAGTGACATCAAAATATATTTCAGAAGGTTTAATTTCAGCTTTTCCCAGTGACATCAAAACCTCTTTTAGAAGGTCTAATACAGCTTTATCCAGTTACATCAAAACATCTTTCAAATGATCTAATTCGGCTTTCTTAATTACATCAAAACCTCTCTCAGAAGGTCTAATTCAACCTTTTCCAGTTACATCAAAACCTCTTTCAAATGGTCTAATTCAGCCATTCCCACTGACATCAAAAACTCTTTCAGAAGATTTAATTCAGCTTTCTTAGTTACTTAAAATCGTCTTTCAGAAGGTCTAATTCAGCTTTCTTAGTTACATCAAAATCTCTTTCAGAAGGTCTAATTCAGCTTTTCCCAGTTACATCAAAACGTCTTTCAGAAGGTCTAATTCAGCTTTCTTAGTTAAATCAAAATCTCTTTCCGAAGGTCTAATTCAGCTTTTCCCAGTAACATCCAAACGTCTTTCAGAAGGTCTAATTCAGCTTTTCCCAGTTACATCAAAACATATTTCAGAAGGTCTAATTCAGCTTTTCCCAGTTACATCAAAACCTCTTTCAGAGAAGGTCTAATTCAGCTTTTCCCAATAACATCAAAACGTCTTTCAGACGGTCAAATTCAGCCTTTCCCAGTGACATCAAAACCTCTTTCAGAAGGTTTAATTCATACTTTCTTAGTTACATCAAAACGTCTTTCAGATGGTCTAATTCAGCCTTTCTGAGTTACATCAAAACCTCTTTCAGAAGGTCTAATTCAGCTTTTCTTAGTTACATCAAAACCTCTTTCAGAAGGTCTAATTCAGCCTTTCCCAGTTACATCAAAACCTCTTTCAGACGGTTTAATCTAGCTTTTCCCAGTTACATCAAAACCTCTTTCAAATGGTCTAATTCAGCCTTTCCCAGTGACATCAAAAACTCTTTCAGAAGATTTAATTCAGTTTTCTTAGTTACATCAAAACCTCTTTGAGACGGTCTAATTCAGCCTTTCTTAGTTACATGAAAACCTCTTTCAGACGGTCTAATTCAGCTTTCTTAGTTACATTAAAACCTCTTTCTGAAGGTTTATTTCAGCTTTCTTAGTTACATCAAAACCTTTGGCATACAGTCTAGTTCAGCTTGTTCCAGTTACATCATAACCTCTAGTAGCTGTCTAACTCTGCCCTTCCAAATCAAAACGTCTGGCAGATTTATTAGGAAGCATCTCAGCAAAATATTGTAAATCTATTTTTTAATGAAGGTATAATTCTTGAATAAAATTGAAAAACATTATGGCAAAAGGAGATTTTGTTTCTTCATTTCTGGAACCAGATTATATTTTGCAGGCAATTAATGATCATGCTGATATGAATCTAATCTGCTCTAAATTTCTTACTGTTGACAATTTGCATGAAAAAGCTCTTTTGATACAGGGTGACTTAAAAGCAACACTTTCTGTTGATATCACCCCGGAAGGACTTGATGACAACATATACCTACAATGCAGGAATAAGATTTACACAGCAATCAGCCAGAATCAAATGGTAATCTTGTCCATAGTGACACTGCCAGGGGGAGACTCATGCCCTAAAACCAACCTGGAGGTCAACTCAGTTAGTCAAGACAAGTCATCATTTGCATGTTCAAATGCTGCTACTGCTGCCGATGGAGGCACAACTAATCATATATGTTGTAAGTTCACTGACTTTACAGAAATTCTTTTCCGACATACAGATGTCAAATCTGAAAATCTGAAAGTATAATCGTTGAAAACATCGTGGCAAAAGGAGTAATTGCTCATTATGAGCAATGTTTTCATTTACCAAAATATTGTGAATATAAGTGTTCTACTGCAAAGGCATCCGAAAGCATCTGTATGATGTAAATTCCTGTACAGTTGTAATCATATTACTGGAAAAGGTTTTCGAAATCCGTCTGCTGCAGAAGAGTCAGAAATGTGGGAAAGGGTTTAAACCTCCTCTGCTTCTTCATGAGACCACTGCTTGGAAAACAATAGACTTAAAAAATGTAGAGCATCGAACAAAATATATGAAGTGTATATTTGGGATGTAGTTGAAAAAGATCATTAGGGAAGATATAATGCTTGTTTTAATAATTTCTTGTTTTCCAACAATGTTTTCAAAATATTTTTGCTGAAGAGGCTACTTAGAAATTGCTTGTTTTAAACAATCAAATATACTTTAAGCAAAGGGTTGGCACTTTCCAATATACAATAAATCTGCAGCAGATGCCATTAAAAAACTTTTAATGAAGAATCTGTTTAAATGAAAGGATTTTTTAAGAAAAAAGTTGAAAGCATTGTGGCACAAGCTTTCAATATTTGTCAGTGGCAGACGGTTCAAAAGTTTGTCAGAATGTGGTAAAGGTAAAAGAAAAGTCTGTTTATACTTGACATTATACATATATCTTTCTTAAGATTATATTGTTATATTGCAGTGGCTTGTCCCCCTGGAACTCTACGAGATGGTTTTAATTGTACAGCCTGTCCAGCTGGCACTTACAATGATGGTTTTTACAAGGAGAAGTGTACAACGTGTCCAGACGAGACCAACAGTCAAAGCACAGGTCTCATGTACTTGAAGTCTTGCTATGGTGAGTCATAAACAACCTTGCTGATGTACTCTTGCCCACATACAACAACTTTGTAGCAGATGACTTTAATAACATCTAGGGAAACAGATGGTTGTTTGATTGCTTGTTTGGTGTTTTAAGCCGCCTTCAACAATTGTTCAGTTATATCACGGCGTTTTCTGGGCAAGTTACCAGTATTATAATACTGGTCAATTTATCATAACACCAACCTGCCAGTCAAAATGCTATCGCCACAACCATGAGCGCCAAGGAGGGCAGCCATTACTAATTTACTACCATTTTTAAAGTCTTTGGTTGGACCCGGTCAGGGATCAAACCAACAACCTCCCGCACACTACACCACCGAGGGGGCTAGAAACAGATAGTATATCTAAATTTGAATATAATTATTGAATAGAGTTTGGTAAAAGTTGTCTGCTGCAGATGCATCAAAATGCATCTACATGTGGGAAAGGCTAAGTATTTGAAAGGATTAACCCATATTCTGCTAAATGAATTGAACTCTATTTAATAACCATTTTAACCTTTAGAGAACTTTTCCATTTTTAGCTTACCTAAGCACAAAGTGCTAATGGTGAGCTATTGTGATGGCCTGCTGTCCGTCATCCATTCGTACAGTCGTCTACTTTTTCACTGACCTATGTCGGGCATCTTGCATGTTTTGTCCAGCGTGCATCGTGCGTCTTCTGTTGTGTGTCCTTCAGAATCTTCTCCTCTGTAACCAGTGTGTGGATTGTTTAGAAACTTAACAGAAAGCATCATCCCTATGTCCTCACCAATATTTCTTCAATATTTTTTATCCAAGCATAATTTTGTTTCCCTGGCAACCGAAAAAATTAGTTTTTAGCTCCTTCCACTGGCTGATACGATAGGCAGTCGAGCTAATGTCATGGCGAATTGTTGGTCATGCGGGCGGGCGTGCCTGCATGCGTAAATTCTTTGCTTCAAACGACTTCTCCTCCCTTACCACTTGGCCATTTGGGATGAAACTTCATAGGAAGCATCCTCTCAATGTCATCTCCATGCAAAATATTTGTTTTCATGGCAACCTAAAGAAAATTCTTCTCCTCCAAAACTGTTTTACCGATTTTCAAATAATTTTGTAGAAATGTTCCTTGGATGTCCCTCTATTAGATTTCTTCAAGCCATGTTGATTGGTTGTAAAAGATAGCCGCCAGGGGGTGGGGCTATTTTGCCTTATATGGCTATATCGAAAACTTAAAAAATCTTCTCCTCCGCAACGGACTGGCCGGTTTTCAAATAAATTTGTTGAAATGTTCCTTAGGTGTCCCTCTATCAAATTCCTTCAAGCCATGTTCATTGGTTGAAAAACATGGCCACCAGGAGGCGTGGTTATTTTGCCTTATATGACTATAGTGAAAACTTAAAAAATCTCCTCCTCCAAAAGTGTCAAGCCGATTTTCAAAAAAATTGTAAAATCAAATATTCCTAGGATGACCTTCTTTCAGATTCCTTTAATGCATGTTCATTGGTATTAAAACATGGCTGTTGGGCTGTTGGGCTGTTTTGCCTTATATCGCTATAGTGAAAGATTTAATAATCTTCATCTCCGAATATATGTGGCCGATTCCCAAATAGTTGTGTAGAAATGCCTCCTTGGGTGACCCTCTATCAGGCTCCTTCAAGCCATGTCGATTGGTTGAAAAACATGGCCGTCTGGGTCTGGGCTATTATGCCATATTATATATATGGTTATAGTGAAATCTTGAAAAAAAGAATCAGACAGATTTTCAAATAATGTTCTTTGGGAGACTCTCTACATAATGCTTTTAAGCTATGTTGATTAGTCAAAACATAAGATGTGGGTTATTTTGCTTTGAGGTAGCATAGCCATACTGGTCCTCTGTGGTTATTGTGGTTGGCATAACAAATCCCATTGCATTACCCAGGTGAGCGATCCTGGGTTATCATGGCCCTCTTGTTTTTAGCTCACCTGAACTTTGCTCAAGGTGAGTTATTGTGATCGCCTTTTGTCCGGCATCCGTTGTGCGTCTCGCGTCATGCGTCGTGCATCAACATCTTCTCCTCAGTAACCAGTGGGTCAATTGAGATGAAACTTCACAGAAAGCATCCTCTCAATGACCTTACCAGAATTCCTTCAATTTTTTGGGATCCATGCAGAATTCTGGTCTCCATGGCAACGAAATGAAAAAAACTTCAAAATTCTTCTTCTCCCAAACTGGTTGGCAGATTTTCAAATAATATTGTAGAAATGTTCCTTAGATGACCCTCTATCAGATTTCATCAAGCCATGTTGATTGGTTGAAAAACATGGCCGCCAGGGGGGCAGGGCTATTTTGCCTTATATGGCTATAGTGAAAACTTAAAAAATCTTCTCCTCCAAAAGTGTCAGACCGATTTTCAAATAATTTTGTAGAAATGTTCCTTGAATGACCCTCTTTCAGATTCCTTCAAGCCATGTTGATTGGTGAAAAAACATGACCACCAGGGGGCGGGGCTATTTTGCCCTATATGGCTATAGTGAAAACTCTTCTCCTCCGAAAGCGTTAGGCCGATTTTCAAATAATTTTGTAGAAATGTTCCTAGGGTGACCCTTTATAATGACCCTCTATAAGATTCCTTCAAGCCAAGTTGATTGGTCTGAAACTTTGGCCGCCAGGGGGCGGGGCTTATATGGCTAAAGTGAAAATAAAAAATAAAATCAGGTGAGTGATCCAGGGCCATCATGGCCCTCTTGTATAAATTATGTCTCCTCCTAAATGACTCTTTGGTTTTTAGCTAAACTTGGTAAGAATAATCCTTGGATGGTCCCTTTTCATGTAAATATAGTAAAAACTTTAAAGATGTTCTTATACGAAAGCACTTGTCAGATTTGATTTTTTTTTTTGTTCCTTTGGTGACCCTCTACTAACATTGTTTTTAAAAAATGTGATCAGATGGAGGACATTGCTTCCAGGGCACGGGGCTTGTTTTCCTGATATGTTTTTATTGTGATAAATGTGTTCAAATGTTCTTTGGGCTACCCTCTACTAAGATTGTTCAAATTAAAACAATCCATTGAAAAAATGGCCACCGAGTTAAAGCTTTAATCATCTTCTTGATCAGATATCATAGGCCCGATTTGTAAATAATCTGTCACAAAGTTTTCTGGGGTGACGAATATTGATATAAATCATTCTGATCTGTTTATAAACATGGCCACCAAGGGTCAGGGCTATTTAAGCTTATATAGAGTAAAAACTTTTGAATTATTTTTTAATTCAGATAAGTGATATAGGTCCATCATGGTCTTCTTGATTGTATAGATATTTTCAAAGTCTTCTGATACATGTTGTCCATGCAGTGATTTCAGTACTAAATCATGGTATGGCATTTTGTTGTTGAATGATTATAATTGACAAACAATTACTGTTAATGAATCCACCAACAGTTGTATGTGTTTCCTGCTAAGGTATACAAACTCATTTTGATCAATTTAATCATTCCTTTAACCATCCCCAGTCCCTTAAAATTTGACTGTTGCAGAGGTGCCACAATTATCTACAAAATGTATATGTATTAATTGTTAATTTTACAGACAACTGTGGTATGTACTTGTACAGTTCTGATGGAAGGGCACCTTGTACAGACTGTCCAAAGGACACTTATTGGACTAACAGTACATATTGTACCCCTTGCCCTGTAAATACAAAGACAAAAGGAAGGGGAGCCATTTCTGAGAGTGCATGCGTTGGTGAGATAATTCTTCAGTCACATTAAGGGAATAATATTTTACAGTTAATATTTATTCACAATAATGGAAAATGATTTCACAGTATATATTTATTCACATTACATAGATTAATTTGATGCATATTTTTGGAAAATGATTTGATGGTTTATACTTATTCACATTACATAGTTAATATTTATTTACATTAAGGGAAAATGTTCTCACAGTTTATAATTATTTACATTTAGGGAAAATGGTTTCACAGTTTATTCCCATCGAGGGTAAACAAACCCAAGGGAACAATAATTTACTTTCAAGTTTAATACAAATGGACCGCCAACAATTACATAAGTTAGGTTGTATTTCAAAAATTCCTGAAGAAAGGTTTTCATATTGTGTGGATGATGTAGTCAATTACATAGTGCCATAGCAGGGAGACACATAGGGTTCCCTTTTATGATTGCCAGTCCAGCTGCTTGTCCATTACGATTTTACTTACTGTCATATTGTCGGGCAATGCATGTGCTCCTTGGAATTATCTTGCTACTGACACCAGTTTACAGGCAGACTTTGCATTGTTCACATACCCATTTTAGACTGTAGTAACCTGAAATTAATTTTTAATGTATTGTTTCCAAACATCAAGTTGTAATGTAGCGTTTACAAAAATCAGTTTTATATTTACTAATTAACTTTGTATGTTTGTTCAGTTTGAGTTTTAAGCCGTTTCAACATAATTTCAGTTATATCACGACGACAGTTTATTATATATGTGACATGCTAGACATATAAATTTATTTTAGAACACCAGGTACAAGTTGACATTTCTTAACAGAGCAGATGTGGATCAACTTGCTCACATTCTCAGACTTATTAGAAGCTACACATTTTGATAGATTTTTCTAACAAGCGGTTGTAAGTAATATGGGAACATTGTAAATCTTGATCAGACTGCAGATGCATATACTGATCTGACTCTTCACTGTTCACATATACAAACTTTTACCCTTTACCAAGGATACTAATAATTTACTTACACCTCTGTTTATCCAAAGGTATACAAACATGCATCTATTGATATGATTATTTAGTTACACATCTGTTTATCCTAAGGTATACACACATGCATCTATTGATGTGATCATTTAGTTACACATCTGTTGATCCTAAGGTATACAAACATGCATCTATTGATGTGATTATTTACTAACACATCTGTTTATCCTAAGGTATACAAACATACCTCTATTAATGTAACAAGAGAAAGTTGATGCAACGCATCAATGTCGCCGGAAATGCATACTGCAGTTATGCATAACACTAACGAAGTGAATGATAATTGAAGCCCTTCATTGTTTATGATCAATCTCCATTCCAAAGTAGGTTGACCATACACACAGCCAACTAATTATTGATCATACACAGTAATGGAAATGAGTAATCTTGACAATCATTAGTCTTAGTATGTATACAGTGCTTTCATTAAGGAATAATTATAAGATTTGTGAATTCCAAATACACTTTTCAAGATGTTTGTCAGAATATTTGAATTTTATCATTTATCAATAAAACCACAAAACAGACAATTTAAGATTTGCATGCAATAGCACGTCATTTTATGTTTCCCCTATTAAAGTCAACATTGGACACCTTTGCAGCAATCTACTTTTAAAACAATGAGTTAAGGGTTAAATCGCTGAAGACATGAGTTTTCTCTTTTTCTCAAAATGATATTAGCTTGGCATCCTAATTATATCATACTTTAACAAATGATGAAATGTAGTCCAATATTTATAAATAAGACCACTTTCGAAATATAATATCAGCTAAACAGTTAAATCTCATTGAAATTGTTGTATAATTTAAACTTAATTTCGAACATAAACTGAGCCCTACAACATGTTAATTTATTATAATTCTTTCCTTCCTTTTTTTATAATGAAAGTAACAAACTACTCATGTTTTAGAATTATATTATGATGAGCTCCCTTGTGTCAATGATGCATAACAATATGCAGATCGGAAGCAATATGCCTTTAGGGAATTTAATAACACATTTAAAATTGTCAAGGACGAAATAATTGTGTACGAAAGACCCGATTCGTGACCTACATTCTTCTTCCCAAAGGTGTCGTTCTTGAAACTCTCTTTATAGGCAGAGAGTGTTCGTTCAAAGTCATTTTCTATTAAAACCAGTTTTATCTCAGTTTGTTCTTTTCTTCATTTGTTTCGAAATAAACATTTTAAATCACCTATAATTTACTATTTGTAAGTGAGTGTAAAGAGCGCCTCTCTGCAAAGGAGATTGATCTACACAGTTGGTATTCGCGAGTCACGCGATCAACAGTTTTAGCTTAGAAACAGTTCATATTTTAGATATACATGGATAAACATTATAAAATGAATTCCTCACAAATCAAGACATCTCTTTGAACATGAAAATAACATGCAGTAAGTTAAGATTGCTATTTTAAAGGAGAATTTGACGTGATTTTTACTTGATATTGACACATAACAGTCTGCTTGCTGCAAGTCTCATAGGGACGGTTTTGTCTTCGTAAATAAAACCCAAAAAAAGAGATGCGAGTCAAAATAAAGAAACTACTAATACTTAAAACATCGGAATATTTAAATTTGGCTTTTTTTAATAATAACTCCTCCTCCCATGTGATTTCCGAAAACCTATTAAAAATAGAAGTCGCGGGCTTCTGCCCGGCGACTAATTATTTAGTTACACATCTGTTTATCTTAAGGTATACAAACATGCATCTATTGATGTGATTATTTAGTTACACATCTGTTTATCCTAAGGTATACAAACATGCATCTATTGATGTGATTATTTAGTTACACATTTGTTTATCCTAAGATATACAAACATGCATCTATTGATGTGATTATTTAGTTACACATCTGTTTATCCTAAGGTATACAAACATGCATCTATTGATGTGATTATTTAGTTACACATCTGTTTATCCTAAGGTATACAAACATGCATCTATTGATGTGATTATTTAGTTACACATCTGTTTATCCTAAGGTATACACACACATATATATTACTTACACATCTGTTTATCCTAAGGTATACAAACATGCATCTATTGATGTGATTATTTACTTACACATCTGTTTATCCTAAGGTATACAAACATGCATCTTTTGTTGTGATATTTACTTACACATCTGTTTATCCTAAGGTATACAAACATGCATCTATTTATGTGATAATTTATTTTGACTGTTTTGGAGATTTTGTGAAAGAGTGTCTGCCTCTGGTGCATGAAGTCATAGGTTCAATCCCCAACCATGTCTTACCAAATACTTTGCATATGTATTAAATGGCATTCACTCATTGGACCGTATAATTTGGGGGCAAGCATTAGGACTTACTGGCTAATGTCAGGAAAGATGGACCAGTAAATTAATTGGAAAATTCAGTGCTATAACCAGGGACACTATATACAGGGATATGAAGCGAATCGATAAGCTCCGTTATCTTCGCCTCGCTGTAAGAAAAGCGGTCATTAGCCGCTCTGGTCATTATCCACTTCGTACATTCATTTCCGCGATGGCTATCGATGTAGATAGACGGATGTTTTATTAAAATTAATAAGTTTAAAAAGGAATAACCGAGAATGTAAGTACATAACATAATTTCTATCTTTTTTTCTTACATTTACGTTAATTTTGAGCTTGTATTTAAACAAAAAATGATAGTTATTGCAACGAGTTTTTGAAGTCGATATTTTCCACAAAATTGTGGTCAAAAAATTAAAAACGAAGAATATAGGCTATGTGGGGGACCGCTATGTGTTCTATATTGCCGTTATAAACACATTTCAATGTTATATTATAAAAGATCATTGGCCAAACTGTACGTGTCCCTATTATTTTAATATAGCTGATGTTTGCCGGAAATTTTCTAGAATTGTTTGTGAAAACTTGTGAAAAAATGCGATGAATTTTAAAAAAGATGACGACCATTTTGTCAAAATAACGAATCGGGGCTATGCAAAACACCATTTACTGTTCAATGTGGCCTTTGTAAATACATTGAAAGGTCAGATTGTAAAAGTTAAATGATCAATCTTGGTTTAAATTATTTTTACAAATCTGTTGTATGCAATGAAGAATCTAATATTGTCAGAGAAAAAATGATAAAAAATGCGATGAAATTTAACAAAATTGTGGTCAATAAAGTCAAAACGAAGAATATAGGCTATGCGGGGGACCGCCATGTGTTCTATATTGCCGTTATAAACACATTTCAATGTTATATTATAAAAGATCATTGGCCAAACTGTGTCCCTATTATTTTAATATAGCTGATGTTTGCCGGAAATTTTCTAGAATTGTTTGTGAAAACTTGTGAAAAAATGCGATGAATTTTAAAAAAGATGACGACCATTTTGTCAAAATAACGAATCGGGGCTATGCAAAACACCATTTACTGTTCAATGTGGCCTTTGTAAATACATTGAAAGGTCAGATTGTAAAAGTTAAATGATCAATCTTGGTTTAAATTATTTTTACAAATCTGTTGTATGCAATGAAGAATCTAATATTGTCAGAGAAAAAATGATAAAAAATGCGATGAAATTTAACAAAATTGTGGTCAATAAAGTCAAAACGAAGAATATAGGCTATGCGGGGGACCGCCATGTGTTCTATATTGCCGTTATAAACACATTTCAATGTTATATTATAAAAGATCATTGGCCAAACTGTGTCCCTATTATTTTAATATAGCTGATGTTTGCCGGAAATTTTCTAGAATTGTTTGTGAAAACTTGTGAAAAAATGCGATGAATTTTAAAAAAGATGACGGCCATTTTGTCAAAATAACAAATAGGGGCTATGCAAAACATCAATTACTGTTAAATATTGCTGTTATAAACACATTCAAAGGTCAGATTGTAAATGTTAAATGATCAATCTTGGTTTAAATTATTTTACAAACCTGTATGTATTCAATGGAGAATCTAATATTGTCTGAGAAAAAATGCGATGAAATTTTAAAAAAATGGCGGACATTTAGAAAAATAACGAATCGGGTTTATACAAAACATTATTTGCGGTTCTATATTGCCAATATATATACATTTAAAGGTCAGATTGATAATGTTGAATGATCAATGTTGGTTTAAATTATTTTCACAAACCTGTTGTATGCCGAGATTCACCTAGAATTGTTTGAGAAAAACTGAGAAAAACGCGGATAAATTTTAACAAAGGGCGACCAATTAATGAAAATTATGGGTACCTAGATTTGTGTGTAACTTTCCAACAATTAATTCATGATATAAGGTTTTTAATCAATGAAATATATCCCTGTTTTAACAACGAAGGCAAAGTGTATAATCATTATTCAATGTTAATTTATTTCAAAATGGGCAAACTTCATGGCAGCAGAAGGGGACGAATTGGCAGGAGGCCAAAGAAAACGAAAAACAAATGCACTCCTTTAGCAAAGAAAGCTAGGAAATCAATAATTATATGATATACAGTATAATATTAAAACATTGGTACAAGTACATGAATGAATGTATATACGTAACATGTATTAAAATATTGGTATATGAATGAAAGTGAAAGTTAACCCTTTCTCACATAAAACAAATCTGCAGTAGACGACCTAGAACATCATAGACAAAATATCAAAGAACAAGTGTTGAATAAAGTTAAAAACATTGTGACAAAAGGAGCCATTATGAACAATTTCTCCTTTTGTTGTACTGTTTTCAAAAGTCGTGTGCTGCATCCAAAAATGATTGTCAAGATTCTTGAGCATTTTTTTTCCTTTAAAAAAATGGTTTGCCCTTTTTTATTAAATCATAATTACATTTACAATCTTAGATATATTTGCAAAATGAATGGCCAAGTATGAATTCGAATTTGTCTGCTGCAGATGTTTGAATGTCGAGAAGGGTTATTAATAAGAGTTTAATTACCAATTAGCCCATTTCCCTGTATGAACAATGAAAGGGTTATAAAACCAATTAATTAGTATGTAACCAACACATATGGAACACGTCAGGAACACGACAGGAAATGATTGCATAATGTTACATAACATAAGTCACCCTGCCATCTGGTCAGTGTGATATTATAGACCTCTTTAGAATTGCATATATTTTATTGTTTTGGGCCACCTCAATCAAGAGATAATCTCATGTTTTCAATAACAATCTGTTTTTCCATCAAAAGATTTTTTAATAAAAAAATAATGTATTGTAATAACCAGTTATTGTTTTTATTTTGAAAAGATTAAAATACCACTTGACTAAGACTTCTTGATAAAGAATAAATTATTTTACACAAATTTGAATCTTTTGTGTCCCTGGTTACTGTAAAGAGCGCTAGCAAATCAACGAAAACAGCCGTATTTGCACGCAAGTTACCGTTATCATACGCAAGTGAAGGTCTAATTATCACCAGCTTGCATTGAAATCATTTAAAAAACAAAAGGACGGAGAATATCAAAGCAGACCTCTAAATTTATCTTTTAATATGATAATTATAAGGTCATATTTGGACAGCTTTTTTAACCCATTAGTAAATATCTCTCTTTCGACGTTCTCAAATATCAGGGAGGTACACGCAGTGTCATGAACCCCTAAAACAGCAATTTTTTTTTACTTCGCTTGGAACTTTTTAAAGAATTCGAAGAATCGTGGCAGGTATATATGAAATAAATATGCTGGGAGTCTATATTTTGTGTCCCTGGTTACTGTAAAGAGCGCTAGAAAATCAACGAAAACAGCCGTATTTACACGCAAGTAACCGTTATCATACGCAAGTGAAGGTCGTTATCTATCGGAATGGGTAAATCAAAATGGCCGATACCTGTACGAAGTGAGGCCAACATATTACTGATAAGGCTGATGAAACCGCACGCGTTTCATATCCCTGTAATATAGTGTCCCTGCTATAACTGAACAATTGTTGAAATTGGTGTAAAACACAAATTTATCAAGCAAACACAATGATTTATTTTCCAGATATATGTGCGGTTGGACATTTTTCTAGTGATGGACTTCAGCCATGTACTCCATGCCCCAAACATTTCTATCAATCAGGAACCAATGCCAAAATCTGTGTAGAGTGTCCATTAGTAACTATTACCAACTTTATAGGGGCCACAGCACAACACGACTGTAAAGATGGATGTAAGTGTAAATCCTTTCCCACTAACAACATATCTGCAGAAAGCATTCAAGCAAACATATGGAAAATCTCTTTCAAAGTATAATCAATATATACAGTTGGAAACATTGTAAGAAAGAAAACATTGCTTATGATGAGCAATTTCTACATTTAAAACAATGTTTTAAACTTTGTCTGCTGCAGATTGGTCAACATGTGTCTGCATATTGGAAAGTGTTTATTTTACTACTTTTACCACAAATTGGTCAGTATACTGTAATAATAGTTCACTTAACCATTTTCCACATAAAGATGCAATTTGAGGGGGACATTCAAAACCCATATGGTCAAAACCCATACGGTCCATTTTTGTCATAGTAGTCAAAACCCATATGGTTGAAACCACAGGGTAATCAAAACCCTTATGTTAGGTCGGTTGGTCGGTCGGTCCGTTGCATAACTTGAAAACTACTGGATGGGTTTTAGTAAAACTTCATATGATGATACAACAAAGTGAGAGGAAGTGCTGTTTACAAGAACCATAACTCTATTTTATTTCACCTAATTACAGAATGATTGCCCTGTGTTACTTTTTCTTGTCCGGAGAATAACTTGAAAACTACGAGATAGAATCTAATAAAAATTAATACAATGGTAAAGCACAATGAGTGGCAGTGCAGTGTTTAAGAACAATAACTCTATCTCAGCTAATAACAAAAGGATGGCATCTAACACAACGTCATACAATGGTAGAGCACAGTGAGAGGAAGTGACGAGTGCAAAAACCATGACTCTTTTTTACCTAATTACAGAGTTATTGCCCTTTCTTAGTTTTTTCTTGTCCGGAGAATAACTTTAAAACTACAGGATGGAATTTAATGAAACTATATACAATGGTAGAGCACAATGAGGGGAAGTGCAGTGTACAAGAACAATTACTCTATTTTAGCTGACTAAAGATCTTTGGTGCTCTTATTTTTGTCCATAGAATAACTTGAAAACTACAGAATGGAATTTAATAAAACTTCATTCAGTGGTAAAGCACAATGAGAGGGAGTGCAGTATACAATAACCATAACTCTATTTAAGCTTATTACAGAGTTATTGCCTTTTTTTACAGTTTTGTTGTCCAGAGAATAACTTTAAAACTACAGGATGGAATTTCCTATCAGGGCGGCATTCGGGTGTATTAATCACATTCAGTGATAGCTCTAGTTTATTCTGAACTAAACACAAACCAAATGGTAAAAAAAAAATAGAACTTAAAAAACTCCCACTATTTAAAAAAGCAAAATGGAACTGCATGCGACGGCAAACATGAAAGAATTACAAAGACTGCAGGAAATGGACATTCTTTGTTCTTTGTTTAACACCATTAGAGACTAGAACAAACTACAGCAAGGAAGGCTATATTATTGTCAAATATCCTTGAATAATGTTTAGCTCTAGTGGCCAAAGGCAAGAAGAGCTTATGCCATGCCGTTGTGACCGTCATGCGTGCATGCGTCCATAAACAATTGCTTGTGCATGCAATAAAGTCTTCAGTTTTGATTGTATCTTATTCAAACTTATAGAGTAGTTAGATATCCATGAGAGTCCGGTTCCTTTTGCTAACCAGCCAGATCCGCCAATGCAAGACTGGATTATGGCCCTTGAAATTGTCAAAATTGCTATAATAGAGCTTTTGAACACAATAGAGGCTCCATTTACTATCTGATCATCACCAAATTTAGATAGTAGTTGAATATTGATAAGAACTTAGTTCCTTTCGAGACCCAGTCAGATCCGCCTATGCATGACTGGATTATGGCCCTTTAAATTGTCAAAATTGCTATAATACAGCTTGTGAACACAATAGAGCCTCCATTTACTATCCGATCTTTACCAAACTTAGATGGTAGTTAAATATTGACGACAACTCAGCTCCTTTTGAAAACCAGCCAGATCCATGCCAGTAGAACATAGGCCCTCATGGGCCTCTTGTTTGTGATTGTTTGTCTATTTTTACCCTCCTTTTCCCATCATTTTGATGTATAATTTTATTAACACTTGTTTAACTATAAAAAGATACACACTTTTTTAGCGACGGTTATTTGGAACCCCAGTGCACAGCAATCATGGTGGATTGTCTTTTGGCAAGATACGTTTCATAGCCTAATACTGGTTTGTTTACCCAGGTATCATGAATAAATGATATAACAATATGAGCAATTTTTCCTTTTGCAACAAATGTTGTCTACTGTAGTGGAGTCAGAAAGCGTCTGTATGTGGAAAAGAGTTAAAATCAAAGCACTGAAATGGAAGAAGATGTGGTATATGGGAGATATTGTGGCAAAATACAAGGTAAACTAATGGCTCATTATTGCTCAAATACCATTAAGCAAATATTGAATTGTTATAGCCATATAAAGCAAACCAGTTTGGCCCCCTGATAGCCGTATTGAAGGAATCTTGTAGAGGGTCACCGTAGGAATATGGCTTCATAAATATTTGAAATTCAGCCAATTTTTTTCTGAGGAGAATATTTTAAGGTTTTCAATTAAACCATACAGCCCGATCAAATCAACATGGCTTCATTGAATATCATAAAAGGTAAGACAAGAAACATTTCTATGAAATGATTTGAAGATCTGTTTAAAGTTTTCATAATTGCCATATATAATTATTGGAAAAACGAGTTTATACTTTCAGAGGAGAAGATTTTTAAAGTTTTCAATTTAGCCCTATACAGTAAATCGGCCCCGCCCCTGGCTGCCACATGTTTTACCAATCAACATGGCTTTAAAGACTGATAAATTGCACCAAGGAACATTTCTACATTTCTAGAAAATTATTTATAAATCGGCCAACTAATTTTTAGTTTAAACTTATTTATTTTACATCGATTGCGAAACAAGCCTTGGGCTTAGATTAATCACGCTCGATGTCTGCTTCCTGGAGACTTCACCAGTACTCGCGCCGTTTGTGTGGAAAAATCCCAAAGTCAGGACCCGCTCATCACGGGACTCGAACCAGGGACCTTTGATACGAGAGGCCGACACTCTACCTCTGCACCACTGTCTTCCACAGATTAGGAAAGAGAGAATTTTAAAAATATATTTGGTTGCTATGGAAACCAAGAGTTTTGCATGGATCCAAGTAATTTAACGGAATTAAAGAATTGAGAGGATGCTTCCTTTGAAGTTTAATCCCAATTGGCCCAGTGGTTACAGAGGGGAAGTCGTTAAAGCCAAACGTTTAGGCATGCATAGACGTATGCACAGAGGTACACACACACACCAAACAATTCGCCATGACATAAGTTCTACCAGCTTTCAGGCAGTGCTGCTAAAATGGATGCGCTGTCTGTCTTTAAAAGTATTGTTGTCAACTTTAGGAAAGGCAAGGCTATAACCGAAATGTAAGTTTAAGGCCACGGAAATGGGGATAGTGTATAATATATGTAGCAAAATCAATTGACCTTAAGCAAGTAAATAGTAAGAAATTCAGTTACACAAGTGTATATAGTTAATATAATATGATTAAAGGTTCAATTTCTTGGGGAATGATTATATATATATCTCTCTCTCTCACAAGAACAACACTTTATGATTCATGTGGTTAATATGATATGCGCATATCTTTTTGTTAATGATCGTAAGTGTCATAGAACTCCAACATGTAATTGCCGAGAAAAAGCCCGGACAAAAAAACCTTGTATACATTGTATTATACTAAATATGGAAATTCAAAGTGCCATAATTCTTTGAAGCAATCATTCAGTGATAACATGTTGATTATATGCATATCTGCCCTTTATAGTGAAGCTTTATGTTATGTATCATTGCACTCCGATAGGTGGTTGCTGAGAAATAGCCTTGACATAAATTATCCTAATTATATATATGGTCAATAACTCAACAAACCACCAAACTGGAACGTGTTAATGATATGCACAGCTCCTCTTGTTAGAGAAGCTTCCCATAAAGTTTAATCGAATTCAAGTCAGTTGCTGGTGAGACATACCCCGGACAAAAAGCGGGATGGACAGACAAAGCTGTAACTATATTCGAGGGCTCAACGCAACACTGTTGTAACTCCATTTTCACAAATTTTACAGGAGAGACAAAAAAGTTTTTCTCCTATATTAGAACATAAATTTACACACTTTTGTTGTTAAGCTTGTATTATTAACCTTATTTTAATAATAAGATATTCATTTCTTAAAATAAATGTTCCAGAAAGACAAACTTTGTAAAAAACTGACTTACAACAGTTTTCCAGTTTAAATGTGGCTGTACTGGAAATTAAACTTTATGCAACAGTGTTGCAAGTTGACTTACAACAGTTTTCCAATTCAACTATGTTATGCAAAGTAGTGAAACACTTTATGCAATAATGTAGCAACTTGACTGAATGTGTCCCTATCTACTCTTTATATGTTAACACTGTAGAAAACAGTTTAGAAAACAATGGGTTGGGGTTGTAAGAAAGAAACTTTTCCTTCAACCTAAGTATTTCCGATTTCCTTTAATCGAAGTATTTCCGATTTGTTCTATCTGGGAAAGGGTTAATCAGACAATATGGTGTTTCTATTTGAAACCATTCAAATTGAAAGCATCTGCAGTAAAGGATAAGCAGTCTTGAAAAATAACAGCATGAGTTTAAGTACAAAATATTGTGGAAAAAGATACCTCAGTGGGTAGTGAAGTGGATTTTGAAGTCAGGTGATGTGAGTTCAATCACTGGCTTGGCACAGGTTATTAATTTTGACATAATTCAATGCAGAAAGTGTCATTGTACTTGTGTGAGAGAGCCAGAAAACAAATTGGTGATTTTGATATATCTGTAAATTGTTGAAAATGGCATAAAAAACAAAGGATATGGATATGACATTATGGGTAGAGCTAAGGTCAAAGTTTTTACTGATACTAAATAGCAGCATGCCTCTTTTACTATACTTCTAAAGCAGTTTGATTTGTAACGTGTACCGGCGTTAAGCCATCGCGGGTCACCCATCCAGGCCCTAACCGCGATGAACGTTGCTTAACTTTAAACAAAGGTCAACCACTCTACCAACGTCGCTATAAAAGCCGGTTTCTACGACAAGGCCATAGAAGTGGTATTTACAACTATACCCCGTTCCCGTTACATTTCTCCCTCTTTCTCTTGACTTCGACCAGAAGTCACACAACTGAACACAAGCATTATACCAGAGCGGAGTCTATGTAACGTTAACATCACTGGGAACCACCGGGGTCCGGGGATGATGGTGATATCAACCCAAAAATCCCACCGCTGCCACCATTTGTAACGTGTACCCGGCGTTAAGCCATCGCGGGTCACCAATCCAGGTACTAACCGCGATTAACGTTGCTTAACTTTAAGATTAGGTCAACCACTCTACCAACGTCGCTAGAAAAGCCGGCTTCTACGACAAGGCCGTAGAAGTGGTATTTAAACCTATACCTCGTTCCCGTTACATTTTTCATAATTTATTAATTTATTAATGATATAGTCAAGATCAAAATGTTGGAGACATCTGGTAAATTTAGTCTGTAACTTTCTTATGCACTTATGCAAAAATATTGTTTATAATTATGGTACATTTGTATGACTAAAAATCTGTTGAAAACGGCCAAATACCTTATCTAGGCAATTTAACGTAATTAATGTGTCTTTTTGACAGACATTAAAGCTGCTTCATAACTTACAAAGTTATTGTTAGGCCAATTTTGTTCTCTCTGTTTTTGAGGATTAACAATTGAAACTATTTTCATAAACAATGTTAATTAACAAAATGCCTAATCTGATAGATCTGTAGTCTTGTTTTGAAATATTTTCAAAACACAATTTGATATAAAGGAGGTATCTGCATTGTGCATAAACTGGTCAATCAAGTCAGCAAACATCAGTTTTCTGATTTGTGCACTGTCCTCTCTGCATCTGAGCTGAGTCTCTTGAACATATCCACTTCAATTTATTTTCCATTGTGAACTGTTTCATATAAATAGCAGTTATATTTTTCTGATGTCAGTCTTAATAATTTTATTTATTTCTAAGTGACCTTTGACCATCAGTGTCTTTCAAACTGGGAATGATTAACTTGTGCACCTGAATCTGACGGCACATGCTGTTTGGTCAACAGTGGTAAGTTGTTACCATATAAACAACTTTGAGTTGAAGGCTGTTTTTCTGACTCTCATTAAACTATCTGCTACATTCGCAGGCAAGTGTCAACTTATTCCATTCGTCTGTTTCTGGACACATGGAAACTCCTTCAGTGGTCATTGTCGATTGTACTTCTAATCAAGCATGTCCCTGGCACACTAAATGTTCTAGCAAATGGGCTATCTCTTCAAAACAATGTCTTGCATGTACCTGCAGAATGGACTCTGAATCAGGCAGTCATTCACTCCCTGTTGTTATACTTTGGGAGTCCTTTGGTGGATTTCTTTGCCACACAAATAAATCATCGTCTCCCACTGTACGTCCCCTTAGCTTGGAAAGTGTATGCACTGTCCCTCAATTGGATTCTTCTGTTCGGATATATACGTGCCTTTTCCCGGTTGATATTGATTTTACTTGTTTTTCAGAAAATGCTGGGGTTTACAACAGTGCAGAATCATTCTGATTGCTCAATTTTGACCTCAGAGGTTGTGGTTCAACAACTTTCTAGGCTGCCTTATGGATTCTCCTTGTTGCATTCCTCTTCCTCTTGTTTTAACACCAGTTTTTTTTTTTTTTATTCCATCCCGGTTATGCTGCACCTTAAGACAAGTTAATTCATGGATGTTACTCCCAGCTTTCTATTAGAGAGAAACGATTTTCTGAAAAAGTTGTTTCTCGCATTGCCAAGTCTAGGTGACCTTCCAACAGAATCATCTAAGGGGCTAAGTAGTCAGTCTTTTCAGATTGGTGTACTGCAAGGTAGATGAATCCAGAGTCTCCCTCTGTGACAGCTTTAGTAGATATCTATCTTTTCTTGTTTGAAAAAAAAACAGATTTTGCCCTGACAGTCATTAAATATACTCTTAACCCTTTCAGCGCCGAATTGTTTAAAGTAGACTCTTCCATGTTCAAACTCGGATTAAACTATTGTCATGTTATAGGATTTTTGGAATATCTTTATAACTTACAGCCAAACAATGCAGATTTCAGGTGAGACAGCTCGTTACCAGCTGAATCACCTGAATCTGTATTGTTTGCAAAAAGCTCAATATTGCATTAACATTTGGCGCTGAAAGAGTATACTTCAAAGGGCGGGAGATTATTGGGTCTAATCCTTTTGTCTCAGATCCGTTTGGATCTATCCTCTATTCTTTGTCATCAGCTTCTCTGAACGTGGTGACTTTTAAGACAGTTTTGTCTAGCATTTGCGACTGCTAGGGGAAGAAGTGAACTTCATGCCTTTTTGGTTGAGAAGGTTTTCTAAGGCTTAACCAGTCTGACTGTTTTGTTTCCCTTTCATGTTTCTTAGCTAGAATCAGCTGCCTTCTGTTCTTCCAGAACCTATTTTTAGTTCCTAGTCTTTCTAGAAAATATGGTCTCTCAGACATGGACAGTGTTCTCTGCCCTGTTGATCTCTTGGTAGGAAGAATCAAACTGATTAATTTCTCACTATCCAAAAATCTTTCAACCGTTTCAGGTTAAAATAAATAATAAAGGCGCAGATTTTGTCCCCCATAAGGTATTGTGTACATCAGTTTGATTTTGATAACAAGAGAATCTGATAACATAGCCAACTTTAATAGTAGACATTGTGTAAAAGGGAAAAACTGTTCATCAAAAGCTTATTCCTGTTAGTTTCCAATCTGTCTCAAAATTAAAACTTCAAATTTGTAATTGTGCAATATTATACCTGAATATTTTTGTGTATATTTACTTCTGGTATATATCGTTTTATAAAACAAACATCAAGTATCCATAGGGTCTCAGTATTTATCAGACTTCAATGACTCAAAAGTTTTACAGTAAAGACTTAGATCAGTTTACTAGATCATGCAGTATGAACTGGTTTACACTGGTCGCAGAAGCCCCAAAAGTAGACTTTTGTGAAACATGGCTCATTTTGTGTTGAACCCTCCTTTTCCCACTTGCAGTTTTGAACTTTTGACGAATTAGCAGCCGACAAAATATGAAAATATTGTGACAAAAGGAAAAATTGCTAATCATGCACTATTTCTCCTTTTACCAAAATGTTTTTATTATTAACTTTCTACATATAATATAGAGATTTTTCTTATGTTTGCCTAGGTCATTTGCTGCAGATTTGTTGCATGTGGGAAAGGGTTCGGTTAAGACAGATTTTTGAAAAACGTTGAGGGAAAAAATTGCTCATTATGTGCAATTTTTTTTTTAACCAAACAGTTGACTACTCTATTCCAAATATATTGTTTTCAACTTTAAAGACATAACTGTTTTGTCTCCAGATGTGATCAATGTAGAAAAGTAAAAAAAAAAAAAGTCTATGAGGCAAAGGGTTAAAATATTTCAGTGCAAACTAACTAACTGTCCCTAAATTATGATAAAAGTTTAAACTTATGTTATATTATAAAGGGTATGTATGTAAACAGATGAGTTCACAGTGTTGCATATAGCAACAATGGGGATGAAACTGAATGTTTTTATGCAACACTGTTGTAACTTGACTTACAACAGTGTTGCATAAATGAAATGTTCCTTATGGAGATACAACGTTTGGACCATTTTTACTTTTAAGTACATTATGTTTTTTATTTTGACAAAATATTTTTACCACAAATAGTTCTTAGATATTGCATGTCAAAAATGCAAAAAAATGCGAATGTTTTTATGCAACACTGTTGTAACTTGACTTACAACAGTGTTGCATAAATGAAATGTTCCTTATGGAGATACAACGTTTGGACCATTTTTACTTTTAAGTACATTATGTTTTTTATTTTGACAAAATATTTTTACCACAAATAGTTCTTAGATATTGCATGTCAAAAATGCAAAAAAATGCAAAAAAATGAATTTGTGAAAAATTGGAGTTACAACACTGTTGCGTTGAGCCCTCGAATTATGCTCTCCGGGCAATTGTAATCATTAATTCACAATTTTGTTTTCAACAGCCTTCAAAGGATAGTGTGGGTGAAATGATAAGATAAGTACCGATTCCAATATAAGCCCTATAAACTTGTGAAAACCCAATATAGACAGACACTGATGCCTAGATTACATGCCGGCACTACGGTCATGGTGGAGTGCCCTTGGGCAAGGCACATTTTCTAGCCTAGTACTGGTTTGTTTACCCAGGGATCATACATAATTAAATTTAATTGCGCGCTAAATGACCTTAGCTGTCGATGCGTCATAAAACAATATACATTCATTCATTCACTAGATTACATGCAATATAAAATACTTAGAAACATTTTCTGCATTGTATAAAATATACATAAAGTACAGTTAAATGTCAAATTGTTCAAGGTACAAGTGCCAGTCACTCTATGCTGACCAGAGAAACTAGTTTTATCCCTTTAAAAAAACGTGGAACTTCGTTTATAGAGAGTTTCCAAAGTTTGAAATTAATTCAATAATCGCTCTTTTGTTTATAGAGAGTTTCCAAAGTTATGAACTTAATTCAATAATCGCTCTTTCGTTTATAGAGAGTTTCCAAAGTTATGAACTTAATTCAATAAATGCTCTTTCATTTATAGAGAGTTTCCAAAGTTATGAACTTAATTCAATAATCGCTCTTTCGTTTATAGAGAGTTTCCAAAGTTATGAACTTAATTCAATAATCGCTCTTTCGTTTATAGAGAGTTTCCAAAGTTATGAACTTAATTCAATAATCGCTCTTTCATTTATAGAGAGTTTCCATAGTTATGAACTTAATTCAATAATCGCTCTTTCATTTATAGAGAGTTTCCAAAGTTATGAACTTAATTAAATAATTGCTCTTTCGTTTATAGAGAGTTTCCATAGTAACAAACTTAATTCAATAATTTCTCTTTCATTTATAGAGAGTTTACAAAGTTATGAACTTAATTCAATAATCGCTCCTTCGTTTATAGAAAGTTTCCAAAGTTATGAACTTAATTCAATAATTGCTCTTTCGTTTTAAGAGAATTTCTAAAGTTATAAACTTAATTCAATAATCTCTCTTTCGTTTATAGAGAGTTTCCAAAATTATGAACTTAATTCAATAATCGCTCTTTCGTTTATAGAGAGTTTCCAAAGTTATGAACTTAATTCAATAATCGCTCTTTCATTTATAGAGAGTTTCCATAGTTATGAACTTAATTCAATAATCGCTCTTTCATTTATAGAGAGTTTCCAAAGTTATGAACTTAATTCAATAATTGCTCTTTCGTTTATAGAAAGTTTCCAAAGTTATGAACTTAATTCAATAATTGCTCTTTCGTTCTAAGAGAATTTCTAAAGTTATGAACTTAATTCAATAATCGCTCCTTCGTTTATAGAAAGTTTCCAAAGTTATTAACTTAATTCAATAATTGCTCTTTCGTTTTAAGAGAATTTCTAAAGTTATGAACTTGTTTGTAGAGAGTTTCCAAAGTTATGAACTTAAGTCAATAATCGCTCTTTCGTTTGTAGAGAGTTTCCAAAGTTTTGAACTTAATTCAATAATCACTCCTTCATTTATAGAGAGTTTCCAAAGTTATGAACTTAATTCAATAATTGCTCTTTCGTTTTAAGAGAATTTCTAAAGTTATGAACTTAATTCAATAATCGCTCCTTCGTTTATAGAAAGTTTCCAAAGTTATGAACTTAATTCAATAATTGCTCTTTCGTTTTAAGAGAATTTCTAAAGTTATGAACTTATTTCAATAATTGCTCTTAAGTTTGTAGAGAGTTTCCAAAATTATGAACTTAAGTCAATAATCGCTCTTTCGTTTGTAGAGAGTTTCCAAAGTTTTGAACTTAATTCAATAATCACTCTTTCATTTATAGAGAGTTTCCAAAGTTATGAACTTAATTCAATAATTGCTCTTTCGTTTATAGAGAGTTTCCAAAGTTATGAACTTAATTCAATAATCGCTCTTTCGTTTATAGAGAGTTTCCAAAGTTATGAACTTAATTCAATAATCGCTCTTTCATTTATAGAGAGTTTCCAAAGTTATGAACTTAATTCAATAATCGCTCTTTCATTTATAGAGAGTTTCCAAAGTTATGAACTTAATTCAATAATTGCTCTTTCGTTTATAGAAAGTTTCCAAAGTTATGAACTTAATTCAATAATTGCTCTTTCGTTTTAAGAGAATTTCTAAAGTTATGAACTTAATTCAATAATCGCTCCTTCGTTTATAGAAAGTTTCCAAAGTTATGAACTTAATTCAATAATTGCTCTTTCGTTTTAAGAGAATTTCTAAAGTTATGAACTTATTTCAATAATTGCTCTTAAGTTTGTAGAGAGTTTCCAAAGTTATGAACTTAAGTCAATAATCGCTCTTTCGTTTGTAGAGAGTTTCCAAAGTTTTGAACTTAATTCAATAATCACTCCTTCATTTATAGAGAGTTTCCAAAGTTATGAACTTAATTCAATAATCACTCCTTCATTTATAGAGAGTTTCCAAAGTTATGAACTTAATTCAATAATTGCTCTTTCGTTTATAGAGAATTTCCAAAGTTATGAACTTAATTCAATAATCGCTCCTTCGTTTATAGAAAGTTTCCAAAGTTATGAACTTAATTCAATAATTGCCTTTTCGTTTTAAGAGAATTTCTAAAGTTATGAACTTATTTCAATAATTGCTCTTAAGTTTGTAGAGAGTTTCCAAAGTTATGAACTTAAGTCAATAATCGCTCTTTCGTTTGTAGAGAGTTTCCAAAGTTTTGAACTTAATTCAATAATCACTCCTTCATTTATAGAGAGTTTCCAAAGTTATGAACTTAATTCAATAATTGCTCTTTCGTTTATAGAGAATTTCCAAAGTTATGAACTTAATTCAATAATCGCTCCTTCGTTTATAGAAAGTTTCCAAAGTTATGAAGTTAATTCAATAATTGCTCTTTCGTTTTAAGAGAATTTCCAAAGTTATGAACTTATTTCAATAATTGCTCTTAAGTTTGTAGAGAGTTTCCAAAGTTATGAACTTAAGTCAACAATCGCTCTTTCGTTTGTAGAGAGTTTCCAAAGTTTTGAACTGAATTCAATAATCACTCCTTCATTTATAGAGAGTTTCCAAAGTTATGAACTTAATTCAATAATTGCTCTTTCGTTTATAGAGAGTTTCCAAAGTTATGAACTTAATTCAATAATCGCTCTTTCGTTTATAGAGAGTTTCCAAAGTTATGAACTTAATTCAATAATCGCTCTTTCATTTATAGAGAGTTTCCAAAGTTATGAACTTAATTCAATAATCGCTCTTTCATTTATAGAGAGTTTCCAAAGTTATGAACTTAATTCAATAATTGCTCTTTCGTTTATAGAAAGTTTCCAAAGTTATGAACTTAATTCAATAATTGCTCTTTCGTTTTAAGAGAATTTCTAAAGTTATGAACTTAATTCAATAATCGCTCCTTCGTTTATAGAAAGTTTCCAAAGTTATGAACTTAATTCAATAATTGCTCTTTCGTTTTAAGAGAATTTCTAAAGTTATGAACTTATTTCAATAATTGCTCTTAAGTTTGTAGAGAGTTTCCAAAGTTATGAACTTAAGTCAATAATCGCTCTTTCGTTTGTAGAGAGTTTCCAAAGTTTTGAACTTAATTCAATAATCACTCCTTCATTTATAGAGAGTTTCCAAAGTTATGAACTTAATTCAATAATCACTCCTTCATTTATAGAGAGTTTCCAAAGTTATGAACTTAATTCAATAATTGCTCTTTCGTTTATAGAGAATTTCCAAAGTTATGAACTTAATTCAATAATCGCTCCTTCGTTTATAGAAAGTTTCCAAAGTTATGAACTTAATTCAATAATTGCCTTTTCGTTTTAAGAGAATTTCTAAAGTTATGAACTTATTTCAATAATTGCTCTTAAGTTTGTAGAGAGTTTCCAAAGTTATGAACTTAAGTCAATAATCGCTCTTTCGTTTGTAGAGAGTTTCCAAAGTTTTGAACTTAATTCAATAATCACTCCTTCATTTATAGAGAGTTTCCAAAGTTATGAACTTAATTCAATAATTGCTCTTTCGTTTATAGAGAATTTCCAAAGTTATGAACTTAATTCAATAATCGCTCCTTCGTTTATAGAAAGTTTCCAAAGTTATGAAGTTAATTCAATAATTGCTCTTTCGTTTTAAGAGAATTTCTAAAGTTATGAACTTATTTCAATAATTGCTCTTAAGTTTGTAGAGAGTTTCCAAAGTTATGAACTTAAGTCAACAATCGCTCTTTCGTTTGTAGAGAGTTTCCAAAGTTTTGAACTGAATTCAATAATCACTCCTTCATTTATAGAGAGTTTCCAAAGTTATGAACTTAATTCAATAATTGCTCTTTCGTTTATAGAGAGTTTCCAAAGTTATGAACTTAATTCAATAATCGCTCTTTCGTTTATAGAGAGTTTCCAAAGTTATGAACTTAATTCAATAATCGCTCTTTCATTTATAGAGAGTTTCCAAAGTTATGAACTTAATTCAATAATCGCTCTTTCGTTTTATAGCTTCCAAAGTTATGTACTTAATTCAATAATTGCTCCTTCATTTATAGAGAGTTTCCATAGTTTTGACTTAATGTTTTCAAAGCATTCTAATTCAGATTTGTTTTATATGAGAAGGCTTAAAAAAGAAATGTAGAATGTTTTATCCAAGCTTCTGTTCTGAAACAGCACTTCTCTTCCTTCATATTTCAGTTAATAAAAGTTGTTTGCCGAATCCTTGCCAGAATGGGGGAGTTTGTTCCGTGGTCCATCACAACTTCTTTTGTCTCTGTGCTGAAGGTAAATCCCTTTCATATGTTTATTTTGCCCAAAATCTTTACCCCTCTTTCCACATACATGCCCTTTCTGATGCCTCTGCGGCAGACAGCTTGAACACATATTGGTTATATCTCCTTTTGCCACAATATTTTCCGCTATATGTAATTTTTATACTTTCATTAAGATTTTTCATATTTTTGCCAAGTGGTTTTCAAAGTTGTCTGCTTCAGAATTATTGAAGAATATGGCGAGGCATATTTCTTTGAATTGATTGTGCATTTTACTGGAACATGTGATAAACTATTGAAAGGTATATCCAAGTGTCTTCAACAAGTTATCTAAAGTTTATCCATGAAAATGTAGCTAACCTGTATCTTTCTTCTTTGCAAAAGCAGTTACTTTTATCCCCTACCACATACCGCAAACACATCTGCAGCAGACGAATTTGGGAAAGATCTAGGATAATTCTTAAAAAAGGTTCATGATTAATGCAAACCTAATTATTAAATAGGGTTGAGACATTGTGGCAAAAGGATTTTTTTTTTCAAAAGTCTTCTGCTGCAGATGCCTCAAAACGAGTCTACAATTGGGAAAGGGTTAAGAGCTATGCCCCTTTACAAAATATATACCTGTCCTTTATTTTTATGCTCCACAAACTAGTTTGGGAGAGCATATAGTTGTCGCTTTGTCCGTCCATCACGTATGTTCGTCCGTCCGTCCGTCCATCACACTTTGTCAGTTTATTTGCATTGAGCATAAGTCTAAAAGTACTGAATATATTTCAATGCAACTTGAAATATACATACATATCAATAAAAGAGAGTGCATAATACAAGAACTATAACTTTATAGTGAATAATTTTCAAATTATCTCCCTTGTTAGACTTTATATTTCCATGTCAGGACCATAACTCGAAAAGTACTGAAGATATTTTGATGAAACTTGAAATGTATAGAGATATTAAAAAGAGGAAGTGCATTACACAAGAACCATAACTCTATAATAAAAAATAAAAATTAACTCTTGTTAACCTTTTTTTTTATTATTTTCTTTTAATGAAGTCTGTATTATGTAAATATAATGGACACTAATGAAGACTGTTTAATGTATTATATACATATAATGGACAACTATTTTGCATATGTGTTAACAAATTGAAAGGTTCTTCGGCAAATGGCAATGGATCAGCGGAAGTTTTCCAGTTTCAATTACAATACATTGAACTCTTCTAGACACAACAGCACAGTAAAAAGTAACAAATAAAACAAATAATATATCTGTACAAATTTATGCTACTAATTTGCAGGTATGATCACTTGTTGTAGCACGTAAATGAATTAAGTTATTGAAACAGTGTTGTGAACCCAGACAGCTTGGATAATGTAGTTTAATCCCCAGCTTGTCCATTGTTTATGTATTGACATGATGAAGTTTAATCCCCAGCTTATCCATTATTTATTTATTGACATGATGTAGTTTGATCTCCAGCTTGTCCATTGTTTATGTATTGACATGATGTAGTTTACCATTGTTTATATATTGAACTGATGTAGTTTAATCCCCAGTTTTACCATTGTTTATATATTGACATGATGTAGTTTAATCCACAGCTTGTCCATTGTTTGTATATTGACATGATGTAGTTTAATGCCCAGCTTGTCCATTGTTTATATATTGACATGATGTAGTTTGATTCCCAGTTTGTCCATTGTTTATATATTGAACTAATGTAGCTTAATCCCCTGTTTTACCATTGTTTATATATTGACATGATGTAGTTTAATGCCCAGCTTGTCCATTGTTTATATATTGAACTGATGTAGCTTAATCACCAGTTTTACCATTGTTTATATATTGACATGATGTAGTTTAATCCACAGCTTGTCCATTGTTTGTATATTGACATGATGTAGTTTAATGCCCAGTTTGTCCATTGTTTATATATTGACATGATGTAGTTTGATCCCCAGTTTGTCCATTGGTGCTTTCCAATGATTGACAAAAGGAAAACAATACTCTTTTGCCACAATATTTTAACTCTATTCAATAATGATCCCTTCGTTAATATTTATTTTTATCCAGTTTTGTAGATATGTTTTCAAAGTCATAGGCTGCAGCTTTGTTGTATTTTGGAAGGTTTTAAAGCATGATATACTATAAACACCAGGAAACACTGGACGAAGATGTGATACAGTTATTGGTTCCTGTGACTTTAACGCCTGCTTTAACGGTGGAACCTGTAACCAGATGAGTCCGAACCTACACAATTGCACATGTCCAGGTAAGTCTTATTTCTGCAACTAGGGAAAGCATTAGGACTGATGCATTTGTGTCACAATCATTAATATTGGTAGTACTGGTTAAACAACATTCAAACACAAGTAACATTGATAGTACTGGTTAAACAACATTCAAACACAAGGAATATTGGTAGTACTGGTTAAACAACATTCAAACACATATATATTGGTGGTTCTTGTTAAACAACATTCAAACACATATATATTAGTAGAACTGTATAAACAACATTCAAACACAAGTAACATTGATAGTACTGGTTAAACAACATTCAAACACATATATATTGGTAGTACTTGTTAAACAGCATTCAAACACATATATATTGGTGGTTCTGGTTAAACAACATTCAAACACATATATATATTGGTGGTGGTACTGGATAAACAACATTCAAACACAAGTAATATTGGTAGTACTGGTTAAACAACATTCAAATACAAGTAATATTGGTAGTACTGGATAAACAACATTCAAACACAAGTAATATTAGTAGTTCTGTTTAAACAACATTCAAACAAATATATATTGATAGTACTGATTAAACAACATTCAAATACAAGTAATATTGGTGGTAATGGTTAAACAACATTCAAACACTTATATATTGGTAGTACTGGTTAAACAACATTCAAACACAAGTAATATTGGTGGTAATGGTTAAACAACATTCAAACACACATATATATATATATATATATTGGTAGTACTGGTTAAACAACATTCAAACACAATCAATATTGGTAGTACTGCTTAAACAACATTCAAACACAAGTAATATTGGTAGTACTGGTTAAACAACATTCAAACACATATACATTGGTAGTACTGGTTAAACAACATTCAAACACATATATATTGGTAGTACTGGTTAAACAACATTCAAACACAAGTAATATTGGTAGTACTGGATAAACAACATTCAAACACAAGTAATATTGGTAGTACTGGATAAACAACATTCAGACACAAGAAATATTGGTGGTAATGGTTAAACAACATTCAAACACATATATATATATTGGTAGTACTGGTTAAACAACATTCAAACACAAGTAATATTGGTAATACTGGTTAAACAACATTCAAACTCAAGTAATATTGGTAGTTCTGTTTAAACAACATTCAAACACATATATATTGATAGTACTGGTTAAACAACATTCAAACACAAGTTATATTGGTGGTAATGGTTAAACAACATTCAAACACACATATATATATATATATATATATATATATATTGGTAGTACTGGTTAAACAACATTCAAACACAAGTAATATTGGTAGTACTGGTTAAACAACATTCAAACACAAGTAATATTGGTAGTTATGTTTAAACAACATTCAAACACATATATATTGGTAGTATTGGTTAAACAACATTCAAACACATATATATTGGTAGTACTGGTTAAACAACATTAAAACACAAGTTATATTGGTAGTACTGGTTAAACAACATTCAAACACATATATATTGGTAATACTGGTTAAACAACATTCAAACACAAGTAATATTGGTAGTACTGGTTAAACAACATTCAAACACATATATATTGGTAATACTGGTTAAACAACATTCAAACACAAGTAATATTGGAAGTACTGGTTAAACAACATTCAAACACAAGTTATATTGGTAGTTCTGTTTAAACAACATTCAAACATATATATATATATATATATATATTGGTAGTTCTGTTTAAACAACATTCAAACACATATATATATATATATATATATATATATATTGGTAGTACTGGTTAAACAACATTCAAACACAAGTAATATTGGTAGTACTGGTTAAACAACATTCAAACACAAGGAATATTGGTAGTACTGGTTAAACAACATTTAAACACAAGTAACAATGATAGTACTGGTTAAACAACATTCAAACACATATATATTGGTAGTACTGGTTAAACAACATTTAAACACATATATATTGGTAGTACTGGTTAAACAACATTCAAACACAAGTAATATTGGTAGTACTGGTTAAACAACATTCAAACACAAGTAATATTGGTAGTTCTGTTTAAACAAAATTCAAACACATATATATTGGTAGTACTGGTTAAACAACATTCAAACACATATATATTGGTAGTACTGGTTAAACAACATTAAAACACAAGTTATATTGGTAGTACTGGTTAAACAACATTCAAACACAAGTAATATTTGTAGTTCTGTTTAAACAACATTCAAACACAAGTAATATTAGTAGTTCTGTTTAAACAACAATCAAACACATATATATTGGTAGTACTGGTTAAACAACATTCAAACACAAGTAATATTGGTAGTACTGGATAAACAACATTCAAACACAAGTAATATTGGTAGTACTGGATAAACAACATTCAAACACAAGTAATATTGGTAGTACTGTTTAAACAACATTGAAACACAAGTAATATTAGTAGTTCTGTTTAAACAACAATCAAACACATATATATTGGTAGTACTGGTTAAACAACATTCAAACACAAGTAATATTGGTAGTACTGGATAAACCACATTCAAACACAAGTAATATTTGTAGTTCTGTTTAAACAACATTCAAACACAAGTAATATTAGTAGTTCTGTTTAAACAACAATCAAACACATATATATTGGTAGTACTGGTTAAACAACATTCAAACACAAGTAATATTGGTAGTTCTGTTTAAACAACATTCAAACACATATATATTGGTAGTACTGGTTAAACAACATTCAAACACATATATATTGGTGGTACTGTTTAAACAACATTGAAACACATATATATTGGTAGTACTGGTTAAACAACATTCAAATACAAGTAGCTTTGTCCTAAGGTTTGACAAGCTCTTGCATATTCATGGAGCATTTTTGCTAAGAATATATTAACAATACCCACTTGTAGATATATTTTGATGCAAATGTTCCTTGGGTGACCTTCTACCAAGATTGGTCAAAGTATTGCGATTCGTTGAAAAACTTGGCCACCAGGGGGGCCGGGGCTTATTTTCCTTATATGTATATATAGTGAAAACTTGAAAAACCTTCTTGTCCAAAAGTGCTAGCCCGATTTAAAAATAATTTAGCATGAATGTTGCTTGAGTGACCCATGAAAACTATGGCTAACAGGGGGCGAAGCTTGTTTTCCTTATATGTGTATTGACTTTTAAAATCTTCATGTCCAAAAGAACTGGCCAGATTTAAATAATTTAGTACAAATGTTACTTTAGGGACCCACTACCAAACTTGTTGAAATTATTCAGATCTGTTGAAAAATATGACTGCTAAGGGTTGGGGCTTGTTTTCCTTTTTTGTGAAAACTTTAAACATCTTCTTGTACAAAAGCACTTGCCTGATTTAAAAATAATTTGGCACAAATGTTCCCTGGCTGACCAATATTGTCGAAATATTTCCGATCATTTGAATAACATGGCCGCCAAGATTGTTTGAAAATTAGCCATAGGGTGAAAAATGGCCCCATCTGAGGTAACTTGTTCTACATGGACTTACATAAGGAAAAACATATTTCATACTTGAAATGATAGGCAAAGCAGGGGACATATAATTACGCATAATTCTTGTTTTTATATGTATTTTTATATATATATAGTGAAAACTCAAAAGTATAGGCCTGATTTTAAAATAATTTAGCACAAGTTTTCCTTGCTTGCTTAGAGTAAGAACATTGAAAACTGTTTTAACCCTTTCCCTCATGTATACGCTTTCTGACGCCTCTGCAGCAGACAGCTTTTTGAAAACATAGTGACAAAAGAAGAAATTGCTCAAAACGAGCAATTTCTCCATTTGCCACAATGTTTTCCAGTTTTAATTATAGGTTATTCATTCAATTATAGAGATTTTCTATTTTTTGACAAAATATGTTCAAAGTCGTCTGCTGCAGAATTGTCATATGAGGGATGGGATAAGTTATATTAAATCAGGTGAGCGATATAGGACCATCATGGTCCTCTTGTTTAAACATGGTTTTAAATCATTGAAATATGCATAAACTATAAAATAATCAAAGAAAAGAAATACTTATTAATCTTAATGCTTTCTTTAAATCATTTTTATAGTTAATGATATTAAACCAAGGAACAATGTAAGTTTGCGTTTCATCGTGCCAGTTGTGTCAACTTACTATGACGTCAACATTCCTTTCAGAACCATTTAGTGGAGAGAGGTGTGAGATAGATGTCAATCACTGTACTGATGTGGTCTGTCAGAATAATGGTACTTGTATTGACCAGAGAGGCGAGGCTGTTTGTGCGTGTCCCTCAAACTCAGGATATTATGGCAGTCAGTAAGTCTTGTACATAACTACGTAGCTCTACATGAAGTTATTTGACTAAACTCCTTATACCTTTCCAATTACAACAATTCTGCAGCAGATAACTTTGAAATTATATGAAAAGTCTCTATAAACTAAATTATAAGTTATATGTTTACAGTGCAGAATTTCATCAATTGACAGGAGTTCTATGAAGTGTATAATGTAAGTAGTATGTTTACATTGCAGAACTTCATCAAACTGTGTTTGTATCTTTCTGCAAGGAAGGGCTCCTTTATTGATTTTGTGTTTTTATTAGTTGCCAGTTAAGCCAGAGGCCTTGTATATTACATCCCTGTGAGAATGGGAGGTGTGTTGATCAGGCCAACTTTCACAGGGTCTGTGACTGCCATGAGGGGTTCACTGGTGTTAGTTGTGAATTGGATAATGGTAAGTAAGGAAATCTACTGAACCCTTTATTTAATCCCTTTCAACCCATTAGTTAAACGATTATATAACAACTTATTCAACCTATTAATTAACCGATTGTTTTACCCATTATTTTACCCATTGTTTAACCATTTATTATCCCCTCGTCAAACAGAGTTTGAGAGGGGATATAGTAACGGGGCTGTCCGTTTGTGTGTCTGTGTGTCCGTCTGTAACAACCTTGTGACCACTCTACACTGAACATCCTTTGATCGATCTTAACCAAACTATGTATACAGTTAGTATTATTGGACTTTGACTATTTTCCCATATAACAATCTTGTGACCACTCTACACTGAACATCCTTTGACTGATCTTAACCAAACGTGGTATACAGTTAGTATATTGCAAGGTCTAGAAGCCTATTTATTTTCAAGGTCATACGGTAAAGGTCAAAATTGGACTTTGACTATTTTCCCATATAACAACCTTGTGACCACTCTACACTGAACATCCTTTGACTGATCTTAACCAAACTTGGTATACAGTTAGTATATGGCAAGGTCTAGAAGCCTATTTTTTTCAAGGTCATACAATCAAGGTCAAGGTCAAAATTGGACTTTGACTATTTTCCCATATAACAATATTGTGACCACTTTACACTGAACATCTTTTGACCGATCTTAACCAAACTTGGTATACAGTTAGTATATGGCATGGTCTAGAAGGCTATTTATTTTCAAGGTCATACGGTCAAGGTCAAACTTGATTTACAGTTAGTATATGGCAAGGTCTAGAAGCCTTTTTATTTTAAAGGTTATAGGGTCAAGGTCAATGTCAAAATTGGACTTTCCGTCCGTAACAACCTTGTGACCACTCTACACTGAACATCCTTTGACTGATCTTAATCAAACTTGGTATACAGTTAGTATATGGCAAGGTCTAGAAGCCTGATCTTGATCACAAGAGAACTCGATATGATGATTAAATACCAAGGGGATGCATCCGCTTTGCGGTGCCCTTGTTTGTCATATTGTTTAAGCCTTTATTTAACCTATTATCTAAACCATCATAAACTACTATTTCAAAAATTATTTAACCAATTATTTACTATATTCTTTAACCATCTATTTAACCCATTATTTATTTCATTCTTTAACCATTTATTTAACCCATTATTTACTTCATTCTTTAACCATTTATTTAACCCATTATTTAACCAATTATTTGACCCATTATTTTACCCATTATTTTACCCATTATTTTACCCATTTTATTAGCTTCACTGGCTTATGTCATGGCAAATTGTCCGTTGTGCGTCAATGTTTTGCTTCAAATGGCTCCTTCTCCCTAACCACTTGGCAAATTAGGATGAAACTTCATAGGAAGCATCTTCTCAATGTCCTCGAACATTTTTTGCCACAATTTTATCCACTTTTAGTCATAGGTTATCCATTCAATTATAGCGAATATCCATCTTTTGACAAAATATGTTCAAAGTCGTCTGCTGCAGAATTGTAGTATGGGGGAAAGGGTTAAATGTTCAATCCACTGAAAGCTATTCCTCTATAAAGTCATCAATTAAGTTCAACAATAAAATATCTGCTAGTATTGACTCATTGACGGGGGTCAAACAAGGTGATTCAAATTCAAGTTTACTTTTTTGGTAGATTTGTGATAACAAAGATACCATAGTTACAAGTAAGACTTTAAAGTCAGGTAATGTAAATGACTGAGAACACCCCAAAAGATAGTGCACAAAATTCAAGACTGAATTACGAATGCAAACATAAGCAAAAGTAAAATATGTAAAATAATATCCGCTTATTCTCGGTAGCCAATTAAAATAAAAAGTCTCTGAATGTGTAAATATCATATTTAAGTGTAATAAAGGATAAGCATATATCACTACTCCAATAAACTCAAGTTTGTAGACACTGCATGCACAAATTACCTTTTGTAAATTATAACCGTTTGTTTCCTCTTTTAAATGAAAAAGTAATATTCCTGCTGAACAAGTAGCATTTTTTTTCCACTTGCATTTTCCGCAGACAACTTTTGAAAAAATTGTCGCAATAGGAAAAATAAAGAGTAATATCTCCTTTTGCCACAATGTTTTCTATGTTATTCTGTAATATTTAAAAAAATATTTATCCTGATTCCAATGCACGATCAGCCTTATGTTATCCCCGCAATCCTGAGTGCAAAGGCTGGACACCATTTGTTTATTGACTTTAGTAATAGAAGAATCTGAAAGAATTTTTTAAGCGTCTAAGATTATGCAACTTCAATTTTGATAGAGTTGAAAACATTGTTGGAAAACGAATTCATTATGTCAAATTTCTACATTTTCCAAAATGATGTCAAAATTCTACTTCTGAAGATGTATTAAAATGATCCTGCAAGTGGGAAATGGATATAGAAATGTCATCAACGCACTGGAAATGTTGACCTGTAAGTTTTGATCAGTTTGCCACAAAAGATCAGAGGTGGTCAATACAGGACCAACGTGGTCCTCTTGTTTCAAGTGCTTAGTTTACCACTATAGATCGGAGGTGATTAATACAAGACCAGCGTGGTTCTCTTGTTTCAAGTTCTCAGTTTGCCACAAAGGATCGGAGGAGGTCAATACAGGACCAACGTGGTCCTCTTGTTTCAAGTGCTTAGTTTACCACTATAGATCGGAGGTGGTCAATACAAGACCAGCGTGGTTCTCTTGTTTCAAGTGCTCAGTTTGCCACAAAGGATCGGAGGTGATCAATACAGGACCATCGTGGTCATCTTGTTTCAAGTGCTCAGTTTGCCACTATAGATTGGATGTGGTCAATACAGGACCAGCATGGTCCTCTTGTTCCATGAGCAGAGATCCAATGATGTATTCATTTGGCCATGGTCAATCAATTGATACACTTATTAATTCAAGATCCGCCTCAGCGGTGGAGTGGTAGAGGCATTGTCTCAGATGCGAGAGGGCGAGGGTTTCGCCGTATCATTCCAAAGAATTTATAAATGAAAGAAATGGCTGCCCTCCTTGGCACTGAGCGTTGCGGGGTTAGCATAACGACTGGCTCAGGCTGGTATCAGATTATATGGACCAGTAGTACTGGTAACTTACCCAGGAATTGCCCTGATATAACTGAAAAATTATTGAAAGCAGCGTAAAGCACCAAACAATCAATATAAATTCAAGAGCTTTAATTGTTTATAATTGTGTTCATATTGTTTACAGATGAATGTGTATCAAGTCCATGTATGAATGGAGGGGCATGTCAAGATTCTCCTGGAGGATTTACCTGTATTTGTTCAGTGTGGTTTAAAGGTATGTAAGTAGATACAGGTCTTTCTCTCATTAAACAGTTGCTATTCGAAATGAGGGACCTTTTTGTGCCTCTGATTTCTAACGTAGGGAGTAACTTAGGGATTACATCTCTGTCATTCCTCTGTCTATCTGTCTTGCATGTTTTGACTTAATTGGTCAGTGCTTTGTTTATATTTGAGGATTTACTTGAAAAGCTAACACATAGTAATCAGTAACAATTAGGAACAAAATAAGAAACCTAATTCTGTTTTTGGAATTATCAACCTTTGTTTTTTCTTGTGAGGCTAGTTTTTCTATAAGTATCTCCCTGTAGGTGACATATTTGCAAGCAGCAGAGTCAGACTCTGGATCAATTGCTCCTGGAAAACCAACCATAGTTGTGACCAGTTTAGATCAAGAACACCCTGACAGATGTATGGAAATTCTTAATAAATGGAAGTACAATTATTGTATAAAGTTAAAAACATTGTTGCAAAAACAGAAATTGCTTATAACGAGCCATATTTTGGTTTGCTACAATGTTGTCAAAAGTCATTTGGTGCAGATATATCAACATTTGTCTATATGTGGGAAAGGATTAACCATATGAGCCAGTTCATGTAAAAATGTAAAAGTTGATATTTCTGAACAGTGTGGGTTCAGATTAGCTTGAATACATGCTCAGATTTATCGCAATCTTCACAAGCTTGTGTTATATATATATATATATATATATATAATAGTGACAAGCTTGTGTTATATATATATATATATAGTAGTGACAAGCTTGTGTTATTAGTCCCCGCGACTTCTATTTTTAATAACTTTTCGGAAATGACATGGGAGGAGAGTTATTATTAGAAAAAAACAAATTTAAATGTCTTGAACATATTACAACTGTGGTTGTTTAAAAACACTTAGTTATGACACATCTAAAATGAAATAAATAATCTGATGTTTTAAGTATTTGCATTTTCTTTATTTTGACTAGCATTTATGTTTTTATGTCTTATTTACGAAGACAAAAGAGTCCCTGCTAGACTTGCTGCGGACTGTTATGTGTCAATATCGACAAGTTAATTATAGGTGATTTTAGATGTTTATTTGGTTCGAAACAAATAAAGAAAAGGACAAACTGAGATAAAACTTGTTTTAATATAAAAGTGTAAAAAATGACAAGTATGCGAAGAAGAAACGAATCGGGTCTTTTGTACAAAATTATTTCGTCCTTGACAATTTTTAATTTGTCATTAGATTCCCTACAGGCATTTTGCTTGCGATCTGCATATTGTTATGCATCATTAACACAAGGGCGCTCATCATTATATCATTTTAAAACACCCTCTCTGCCTATAAAGAGAGTGTAAAGAACTACAACTATGCGAAGAAGAAACGAATCAGGTCTTTCATACAAAATTATCTCGTCCGTGACAATTTTAAATGTGTCATTAGGTTCCCTACACGCATTTTGCTTGCGATCTGCATATAATTATGCATTATTGACACAAGGGCGCTCATCATTATATAATTTTAAACATGAGTAGACTAATGATTGGCAAGATTACTCATTTCCGGTTTATGATCAATAAACTGTGTATATGGTCAACCTACCTTAGAATGGAGATTGATCATAAACAATGAAAGGCTTTAATTATATTTCAATGAAGGACATTCACTTCGTTGACAAATAAAATGCAATTTATGATACATTTTCACTTGACCCCACCCCTGATGTTCCAATATGCCCTTTAGTTGATAACTGGTTTTTTCAACTACTATAATGTAAGTGTTATGCATAACTGCAGTATAGATTTCCGGCGACATTGATGCGTTGCATCAACTTTCTCTTGTATATATATATATATATATATATATATATATATATATATAGTGTATGAACAGTGACAGTCTGGGTATACACTATTCCCTCATATAGATGCATTCTGACGTCTCTGCAACAGACAACTTTTTGAAAACATTGTGACAAAAGAAGAAATTGCTCAAATAAGCAATTTCTCCTTTTGCCACAATGTTTTCCACTTTTAGTCATAGGTTATCCATTCAATCATAGAGATTTTCCAGTTCTTGACAAAATATGTTCAAAGTCGTCTGCTGCAGAATTGTTGTATGAGGGAAAGGGATACACTATTCAGAAAAACCAACTTGTAAATGTTTACTGTTGACAGTTTCATATAACCTTCCTTTACAGGAAAAACCTGTCACCTTCTCTAAAACAAAGGCCTGTGTTGGGATTATTATTGTGTTATAAACCTTTTACAGGAAAATACTTTCACCTTCATGATAACAAGGGCTTGTGTGGGGATGATGATTGTTTTAGTATCCTTCTGTTACAGGAAAATACTGTCAACTTCATGATGGCACTGGCCTGTGTGGGGATGATGATTGTGTTAATAAACTTTGATTTACAGGAACATACTGTCAACTTCGTGATTATACTTTGTTCTATCTGCAAATAATGTTTGTGTTATAACCTTGATTTACAGGAAAGTACTGTCACCTTCGTGATAACACAGGCCTGTGTGGGGATGATGAGTGTTTTAACGGTGATCACTGCATTGATGATTATATAGCGGAGGAAAAATACTGTGTCTGCCAACATGGATGGTACTATGGTAAAGCTCTTCTGGATTTCATTTCTTTTTTAACCCCTTCCCACATACAAAATAATCTACAGTGGAAGACTGACAACACTTGGGAAAAAGTATGAAAAATCTCTATGATAGATTGTTGATTAGAGTTGAAAAACATTGTGGCAAAAGTAGAAATCGCTCAAGATGAATAATTTCCTCTGTTGTCACAATGTTTTCAAGAGTCGTCTGCTGCAGATGCGTCAAAATGTGTCTATATGCGGGAAAGAGTTGTTGATTTGGTTAAGGATTGGAAATATAGTGTATGCCCTGTTGTTTGATGGTGACAAGGAATCCGCTGTGGTCAAGTGGTTAGCGTCGGGGATTTCGAAACCGAGTGTCCCGGGTTCGATCCCCAGTCGCGGCACCTCGGTCATGGTGTAGTTCCCTTGGGCAAGGCACATTTTCTAGCCTAGTACTGGTTTGTTTACCCAGGGATCATGAATAAGTGAACTGTCGCCGTGATAAAACTGAAATAATGTTGAAAGCGGCGTAAAACCCTAATAAATAAAAGGTCCGTGAAGTTTAGGTTGACGAGTGACGAAGTGACGAACTGTGACATTTTTATAGGTCCGTGAAGTTAGGTTGACGAGTGACGAATTGACGAGTGACGAACTGTGACATTTTTTCTAAAAACTTTATTTCTTTCTTTAAGATGATGTTTCTGGACGAATAAATGCAAATTGGGCCCTATTTCGTGTTTCATGGCCATCAGTCAATCAGAAGAGCATCGACAATTCGTCAACTCGTCAATTATTTTTCTAAAAACTTTATTTCTTTCCTTTAGATAAGTATCTGGACGTATTGAATGCAAATTAGGGCCCTTTTACATGTTTCATGGAAATCAGTCAATCAGAAGAGCTTCTTCAAGTTCGTCAATTCGTCAACTTGTCAATAAAGTTGACGAAATTGACGAAAAAAATAGTTTTCTAAAAACGTTATTTCTTTCCTTTAGATAAGTATCTGGATGTATTGAATGCAAATTAGGTCATATTTCAAATTTCATGGCGATCAGTCATTCAGCAGAGCTTTGTCAAGTTCGTCAATTCGTCAACTTGTCAATAAAGTTGACGAAATTGACGAACAAAATATTTTTCTAAAAACTTTATTTCTTCCCTTTAGATAAGTATCTGGACGTATTGAATGCACATTAGGCCCTATTTCATGTTTCATGGCGATCAGTTAATCAGAAGAGCTTCTTCAAATTCGTCAATTCGTCTTGACGAAATTGACGAAAAAAAAAAAAATTCTAAAAACTTTATTTCTTTCCTTTAGATAATGTATCTGGACGTATTGCATGCAAATAAGGCCTTATTTCATGTTTCATGGCGATCAGTCAATCAGAAGAGCTTCGTCAATTCGTCAACTCGTCAATTTAGTAGACAAAATTGATATTTCTTTCCTTTAGATAATGTATCTGGACGTTTTGAATGCAAATTAGACCCTATTTCGTGTTTTCTAAAAACTTTATTTCTTTCCTTTAGATAAGTATCTGGACGTAATGAATACAAATTATGCCCTATTTCATGTTTCATGGCGATCAGTCAATCAGAAGAGCTTCTTCAAGTTCGTCAATTCGTCAACTTGTCAATAAAGTTGACGGAATTGACAAAAAAATTATTTTTCGAAAAAAACTTTATATCTTTCCTTTAGAGAAGTATCTGGACGTATATAATGTAAATTAGACCCTATTTCGTGTTTCATGGCGACCAGTCAATCAGAAGACCTTCGTGAAGTTCGTCAATTCGTCAACTCGTCAATTTAGTTGACGAAATTGACGAAAAAAATATCTTTCTAAAAACTTTCTCTTTTTTAGATAATGTATCTGAACGTATTGAATGCAAATTAGGCCCTATATCAAATGTCATGGCCATCAGTCATTCAGAATGCTTTGTCAAGTTCGTCAATACGTCAATTTTGTTGACGAATTGACGAAAAAAATATTTTTCTAAAAACTTTATTTCTGTCTTTAAAATAATGTATCTGGACGTATTCAATGCAAATTAAGCCCTTTTTAACTTTCATGGCCATCAGTCATTCAGAAGGGCTACGTCAAGTTCGTCAACACGTCAATTTTGTTAAACGAAATATACGTTGACAAACATCAAAGCATATTCTTCTTCAGTTGAATCTGTTCATACACAGGTTCTAACTAATAGCTTTCTGCATAGTGTGTCGATTAGAAAGGGACTGCACAGCCAAACGTTTGTTTTTATTACTTCTTAGTTTGTTTAAGAATGGGTCTTCCGATTTCGGGTTTATTTCGGATGTTGTTTCTCTGCTACATAAATATGATATTTACAATAGCTTGGAAGACTATTTAGCATATGGCGATTTTCCTAGTAGATATTTTTGGAAACATTGTATTAATACAAAGGTTCGTAATTACTATCAGATCAGGGGCGTAGCTTTGCAATAATCAATGTGTAGGCCGTCTCGTGAGAAAATCTACATTGTGGACTCTGCGTAAAGTATCGACCCGGATCAGCCTAAGCATGCCACACAGGCCTACCCGGATAGACACTTTTCGCCTCCTGTGGATTTTCTGTTTCAGGAATAACTACTCTATACATCTATCC